>JBCFYV010000326.1:0-277631 GCA_039000515.1 Timema cristinae
GTGCCAGTTTGGCGGGTCGACAAGACGAGTCGAGACAAGAATATATCGTGACCTTGAACGATGTCGCAATGGGTTTTCCCGAACGACTGGAGCCAAATTAGTGGATTGACAAGACAAGTAGAAACAAGAATAGATCATGACCTTGAAACAGTGAAACATAAGGTCATTGAACCTGGAAACTCTTTCCCCCTTCCCCCTTCTATGTGACAATGGGTTTTCCTGATGAACCATACCTAGCGTCAGTTTGGTGGCTCGACAAAACAGGGATAGATCATGACCTTGAATGATGTCGCAACCCTCCTCAGGCAATGGGTTTTCCCTGATGACTCATACTTTGTGCCATTTTAGTGGCACGACAAGACAGGTCGCCTTGATCTGCGTGAAGTCATTATTGTGTATTGATGTCGTAACACTCCCCTTCTATGGGGCAATGGGTTTTCCCGATGATTCATACCTGGCGCCAGTTTGGCGGGCCGACAAGACAAGTCAGGACAAGAATAGATCGTGACCGTAAATGATGACGCAATGGGATTTCCCTGATGACTAGCAACAGTTCGGTGACTCGACAAGACATGAATAGATCGTGACCTTGAAACCATGAGCTAGGCCATTGACTATGGCAAACCCTCCCCTCAGCAATGGGTTATTTCCCAGTTATGTCGCAACTAGTAATCTCAATGTCGCAACCCCCTACGTAGTAATGGGTTTTTCCGGGTGATGTCGCAACTAGAGAGCATTGACAAATCTCTAATTATGCACAATCAAGAGCATTGGAATTCTCATTTAGGGGCCACTATCCCCACCACAAAAGTCTACTAAAATTGGTTGTTTGGTATCGTCCGTCGACATGCGTTAATGTAGGTATGCGTCATGGACCAGCGGAGTAAGGTAGTAATGTTCCAGAGTTTACGTGGAGTGAAGGAGAGTAGAAAACCACCCCAGTTCACCCGAGCGAGATTCGAACCCATGACCTCCCCCGCCATAACTATATGAGTGACACGTACGCTTTCTGGCCAAATGTGCGGTAAGGATGATTAAGGAATTGTTCCAGAGGGAGAAATGCTTACAGTTTACACGGTGGGTATGCAATTTCCGCCCCCACCATAATTAGATGAGCCTGACATTTATACAGCGTGCACACCGGGATTTGAACCTCGATATCATTAACATGTCTAATGTCTGTTAGAATGGTAGTACTTCCTGCACCCCTAACATTTTGGAAGGGGCTTTGCTGGTTTCCCGATTTTTCTAGACCAGGTAGAATGTGTACTCACATCTGCTTGGAGTGAGAAAATCAAACTTCGATCACTCTGTCATTGGCCGTCTCGTGACGCCCCAAACCATGCGACCATCGATGCATGTATAAAATGCATTGTGACGGTAGATTGCTACCCAAGGATCTAGTCTTTATTTTGCCAATGATGGGGATGAAATATGGTCGGATGAATTGATGTTTTTAAATGGTCTTATTATATACCTTCACGCAAATGAGGGCACACTTATCTTTTAAATTATTCATAACTAGCAATCCCACAACACTTTGCCCGTGACCCACTGTGTTATTGTGTTAAAAAAATAGCCTAATTAAAAAGATAATTAAAACTCCGGCTTCAAGTTGTATTCGGACCCCCTCCCGTACACCTATGTAAAAAATTTCAGATCTTTGCATTCCGTAGCTTTGGCTGGGCATCGCACACAAAAAAGAAACATACAAACACTTACTTTTATTATTATAGATTCTTGTTCCTTTAATATAAATATGCGGATAGCCCAAATGGGCGGCCTGGCACTCAAGAGAGAAAACAAAATCTAAAATCTCATTATAGAGATTTATTCCCACTGCACCCCAACGAGATTAGATCCGGATCCTAGAGATGAACATGACATCTGAGCATTGATTCACCGAACTTCAGGCCCATTTTCGTAGGAACAACTGAAAATCCACTAGATCTAATTTCACGTATTCTTACGTCAAGACAAGTGATCTGCGGAGACCTATGTTGATAAACTATTAGTATCTATTAAATATCACCGACACTGTAGTATTATTTTATAAATTTTGTCTAAAACAAGTTTGTATTTTTAAAAGTTTCTTTGTATAAAAATTGGAATCTACATTTAATGAGTTGTTTTTAACAGAATTTTTTTACTACCAGTTTGGGCTTTACTACACTTATTCTGCTGTCAAGTTAATCTAGTGCAAGCCTGATGACTTGTAGCCCCGCGACCACCGATGTATAAAATATTAGTGTTGCTGTTCTTATTTAACTATGAGAGGGTGAAATCATAAACAAAATAGTCAAAACAAAACCATAAACATAAAAAAATTAATATTCCCGATTATATTTTGATTAAATAATATATAACTTTTACAAAATTCATTAATGATATTAAATACAATTTTATATTTCATTTAATTCTTGAAACTATATTTAGTTGAAATAATAAATAACATGTACACCAAATAAATTATCTACTTAAACAACAAAGAAATGTAATGTCCGCGATTCTATTTTGATGAGATAATACATACAACTTTTACAAAAATTCATAAGTAATATTAAATACAATTTTATATATCATTTAATGTACGAAACTATATTTTGTTGACATAATAAATAACATTCACACAAAATAAGCTATGCACTTAAACAGCAAGCCAAAATTAAAGGAAGTGTGCCCACATTTGCAAAGAGGGAGAATGGAAATTCTATTAGAAAATAACTCCTTAGATACGCTCAACGCTGATGAAGAAATCTATAATATTGAGTACTATGGCGCGGATTTGTTTAGTTTACCCTGAATATTTATTAAAACTTATAATATCAATTTACACACACACAGCTGCCCATCGTTCTAGATGTCTAATATTTAAAACAAGAAAGAATTAAGGCTGAATAAATTAGATTTACTAAGGGAATGTATTTAAATTTTCCAGAGTTGAAATAGTTGAAAACGATTTATAAAAATTTATCCCCAAAATAACTTTCTGCCAGATCAAACCCCGATCTTCCCATAGCCTGTTTCTATAATGGAAACTAAAACGTGATCTGGTCACATATTATCTATGGATCAAATGAACTTGACACATTTTAGCACCGCGTCTTACTACCCGTTCGGGTTATGCGCTTAAGTACTAATTATACTAATGAATCAGGAATTGGGAAGTTTGAACCCGCATTTGTGTAGAGGTAGACTGAAAACTACCCCCATTTCACCCAACTGTGATTCGAACCTTGAAATCCCCGTCCTCGATGGTTTATTTCAACATAAAACTAGATGCTAGCTAACCTCGCCATCAAAATAACATTAGTTAATAGTAAAATGTATAGCCTTCTTAAACCCAGGACCTCTTGCTTGGTAGGCAAACACATTACTGACTGAGTTAAAGTGTCAGTCTTACTTTTATACATTATTTTAGTGCTTACCCAATACTAGGGCAGAAGTGAACTGATACCCTATAGAACACTAGGTCAAATTATTCGGGTCGCAAGTTATTTATTGGTTTATTTAATTTAGGGTAGGGATAAAAAAAAACGTAAATTAATGGAAATTCACTTACAATTACAAGTTTTCTCCACCAGAAATAGACGAGCCTGACATTTAGATGGCATGCCCAATTGCACTAGAGTGTAAATTGGGAAACTACCCCCGGTCTAAGACAGTACTCTTACAATATACTAAACTGCAGGGGGGTTCAAATCCTGGTCCACTGGCTGCCACCCTCTTTGGTCAGTTAGGGGGTCTCCAGTTAAACTGATTATAGGTTACATAGGTTTGGTAACAAAATAATTACTTTTAGATTGAAACAATGAAAATTACTCTAATATGATAATGACAAGTAAGTGAACCCGAAACTGCATTTACTTGGAGAGAGAGACTAGGAAAGCACCTTACTGGAATCCTATCTCCAGGTAAAATATCATGACACAGAGCTAATATCGAGTTTCGAACCCCTGTCGTGTCGTCACAAACATACTATCTGTTATGCATCGCGGGCCTGACACTTTAGACAACGTTGTGGTGTGAATTTCTATTCTAGGGAGTTCGAATCTCTGCAATTTCGTATTCACTTACACCCTCGCCATATATAGGACAACCAGGGACGTAGTATGGTTCAAGGAATTTAAAAAAATTGTTGTCATGTCTCTGGCAAGTGAGAGCACTTTTTCGGCACCGGTTTACTGCTCTCCTTTTCACTCAAATGTGGTTACATTTAATTCCTCTTATTGATTTAATTTATTTAGGGTACTGGTTATAAAGCGTACATTAATGGAAGTGCACTTACATTAGAGTGTATAGGGGATGAGAATAACCACAATGATAAATCACAAATTGAATCTTCACTAACAGTTGGGTCGTACGAGATTCTAACAGGCACTGGGTTTGTATTTTCTTAAGCGATATTTCATCATCCCTCCATCCGGGCCCGGCTACAAATATTCTAAATTTTATCTTCCTCACCCCCACTCAATTAGTGTAAGCATATGAGTGTTTCAAACGTGTAAAAAGATAAAACCTTACACTTTGTGTTAGGAAACCATGTTTTTATTTTATTTTTATCACTGCGTCTTACTAACCGTTCAGATTATACGTATAAATGCGATATTTAGGCTACTTAAACGGAGTAGGAACGAGAAAGGACGCATTTTAGAGGTAATCTACCAATATTTGCTTGTAAGGAGAGTAGGGAACCATCCGGGGAAAAAACAACTTCAAACCCCAAACGGGAGGGGGAAGGGGATGGTAAAGTTGAGGAGGGAGGGAGTAAAGCCAACAGCCAATCAGAGAGCGAAAACAATATTGCGTAACAAACAATCAGAAAGCGACAACACCATTATGTAATCATCACAATACACACTCTCTCCGCGCCAGGGTCAAAGGTCAAACTGGATTTAGAGGGTGTGCTAGGTAGTGTTGTTGCAACGTGCACAGAAACAGCTACCGAAACAAGATACAATTATGAGGAATTGTATTGAACCTGTTGAAATGTTGGCTGTTACGTTAAGTCAAGGATTTTAAAAATAGCTTTATGAAAATAACAAACACACCTTAACAGCACATCAAGAGAGCACCCAGACGAATAAACATACAGATAATTTGAAGCCATATATTGCACACTGGGGTCCGCTAGAGTGCAATCCAGGAGAACGCCCGTCCGAGATCCGGGAGTTTGTAGCAGGGAGATCTGAGAGTTTTCTACACCCGGATGGAGATTTGCCCGTGTCCGGACCGTTAGAACGGGGCCTAACAAACACCCGCCCCAAGTCACCTACTTATATTCAAACCAATTAAACAATTATATATTATAATTAAACTACACAACTGGCCTTTGTGTTGATTTTTCTTTAATTCGCACATGGTCTAAGGCGACGGGGTTAATACATGATATGGTTTTCTTATTCCATACTCACGCTAATGTTAGGGTATTTTCTCAAACTACATAATTTTCACCTAACCCATAATATGCAAGACTTTTTAAAAAAAGTCATAGAAATTTATGAAAATATATTTATTTGGACAGTGGAGAACGCTAAGGAATAATAGTACATTCAATATATTAACTAAGAACCATTATTTATTAAAAGTTGCAGTTAAAAATAATATATATTTTTACTTTTATTCTGGAACATTTCAGTAAACTCATTCCCAAGTGGGCCTAAATTATACATTCACAACTGCTTTTAATAAGTTATGGACCTCCCAACACTTACTATCTGTATTTCTCTATCAAGTGTGTGTCTTTTCTACATTAATTAATCAATATCCTATCTCACCCCACGGATAACGCATAGCTTAAGTAGGTAATATAGCTTGGACCAACGGTCGTATCACGGTGTGATAATCTTGAAACTTCAGGACACTTCACACCAGACAATTATTTTAGCACATTTAAAAAATAATTTTAAAATATTCATTTTATAGGCCTAATTTAAAAAACTCACTTGGTCCGATGTTTCTGTTGTAATTAAAGAAATCAGAAAACCACACTTAATTGTGATTTCTGGTTCGAGGGTATTAATCGTTGGTCTACTTTCCCTGCTAATTAATTCTCGACTATTTCATTAGGCCTCAACGTATTTCAGCCTATCCATTATAAGTAGGCTACCTCCATTTTAGTAAATAATTTGACTAACGCAATTAAAAAAAGTTTTGTTTCCTGTTGTTTAGGTAAACGAGGCTTTCGAAGTGTTGAAACGTCGTACGTGTAGCAATCCAAGTCAACGATTGCCAAAAGTAGAAATATTGAGAAATGCAATTAATTACATTGAATCACTGGAAGAACTTTTACACTGCCACGGAAAACAAAGAAATAGTGTACAACTTCAGTCCCATAAAGCGGGCTCCTGCCATACTGAATATGTGGTAAGTTTATTAATTCATTCAAGTTTTTGATCCATTAGAATAGTTTACACGACCGTACTTAAAATAGGCTGAAACATTAACCTAGTATTACAATAACAAATAACTTAACACTTAACTTCGGAAAACGTAGGCCTACAAAGTAAAATTAATTATTAGTGGCGATATGTTTGATAAAAGTATAAGCCCTACTAATTAAATAAATTAAAAAGATTAAGTAAGTTTTAATATGATCATATAATTTGAAATGTTCATAAATATGTATGGTTGCTACTAAATGAGGAGGAAGTTGATAGTTAGATTTATACGCTTTATTCATTTTTCAGCTATTAAATTATCTTTGCTCTTGATCTAAGCATTTAACATATCTAAAAAAAAGTTTTAAAACTCTTATTACATAATTAGAATAACTTTAACTGCGACACACATACTTTGATAAAATTGCTGTTTATAAAATACTTTATATGGGTTTATAAACTGTAAGCATTCATCCCATGAAAACCACGAATCGGTATCAAGGCCGTAGCCGGGCCAAAATTTCAGGGGGGGGGGGGGTTGCCACAGGCAAAAAAACTATTATAATATTAAATGACTTACGGAGCCATCTGGAGTTTAGTTTAATGTTAATTAGTGTCAGAAATGAAATACTTTATTTGAGGGGACCTGTTGTTCTAGAGGTAAGGTGTCAGACTTCTGTGCTGGGGTCCGGGGGTCCCGGCAAAGATTTGTATGATTGCCAAACCCTTCCTTCACCTCTGCCAAAGTGTGTTCGTTCACGCTTTGTGAATGTGTGGAATGCCAGGCCCCCACATTAAACTGTAGGTCCCCTCTACTTTCTACCATCGTCATTCTCATCTATGGATAGTTGAATTCGCCTTAATGGTGTCCCCAGCTCAGAAATGAATTCCTCCATATACCAGGAGAGCAGAGGTAAAGTAAGGTCAAATGGCCAAGATATAGAGCACTATCTCCCCACCCCTCCCAAACATTTTAATTGCCGAGTTATTTTAATATTGCAATAAATAAAATTACGTTTTTACCTATTAAGTTAATTAAAATAAACAAAGAAGACTCCTCCAGTGGATATTAACTAAATTAAAAAGAGTCAAGCTATGTATATAAATATGAGGTTAAAATTAAAATTAATCGCACTTATACCCAGGGGTGCCGACTTGTTAACATTATTTGGGGGGGGGGGGGGTCTGGAGGGTATGGAATACCCCCGGGCGAATGAAGGGGCCGGGGGTCCTCCCCAGAAAATTTAAAAAAATGAAGGCCTCAAAACTTGAATTTTGGGCCTATTTAGAACTTAAATCTTGTCTTTTTTTTTCAATTAAAATGTATTATTTGAACCACTTGATACAACAAAGCTATGCTTGGGTATATCCTACTACAAAAAAAAAGCTTTCTCTTCTCAGATGTAGGAGGAGATGTGGGGAATAATTTGAAACAAATATAATATTCATAAAGTATAAATAATATTATATTGGTATTGAAATAAAATAAGCAAGAACATTTTAATTTAATGCTCGCTATTTAAATAATCAAAGAAATAATCAACAAAAGTCTATCAAAATGACTTCAGAATAAGGCAAAAGTTGTTTACGCACGAGGTTGCTTTTTATGAACTCATTTACAAGTGGTCTAAGATCGAAGTTGCCCACACAGCCTGATGTGCTTTGAGTATTGCTATGTTCAGATGCGTTAAAATATTGGGGAGGGGGGGCTCTGTCCCTCGCCAACAACATTGGGGGGTTAGGGCCTCACCCTCCAGCCCCATAGAATAGGTGCCAGTGCTTACACCTATTATTGGTTAGTTAAAATAATACCAATACAATATTATAAATACACTAGATGAAATACAAAGTGAATATTATTCAAATTATCAGAACTCACTGTATGATTGGCTTAAATAAATGTTTTACGTAGCGAAATAATTAGAATATAAACTATGGTAATCTCCAACAACGTGTTTATTAACTTCTACACCGCACACAACGCGTCAAAAATTGATTGTTTATACGATATATCTGATTGTATAACGAAGAATTCGTCCTAAGGTGTGAATGTAGGGAACGAGAGATAAGGGCAGTGTTTTTGCAGTTTTTATATCAAAACTTTTTTTGGTCAAAATAAATCAAATATGGCTCTTTTAGAGACAAAGAGTTTAATTTTCTTCACGTGTTGATATCAACAGCTGTTGAATATCTCTCAACGGTGTCCTGGAATTTAATGTTCACTTTTTATCTTAATTTGAAAAGTTTATCATCCAATACCACTACGATTATGACAGATATTTAACAACCTATTGATATCACCTTGTGAAAAGAATTAATTTATAGGTTTCTACTGGAGCAATATTCTATATATTTTAGTCAAAAAAGTTTTGCTATAAAAACCGAAAAAAACCTGTCCTTTAACTCGCTTACCCTACATCCGTACCTTAATGCTTGCATTAAATTTTACTGTTCCACCACGCATTCACTAAGCAAAACCATTAGAGCAACAAACATTCTGTCGACCTTGCCTTGTAGATATGAAAACATGTAACTTAATTCTAAAAAAAAACATATATTAACAAATATGTATTTAGTGTAAAGTATAGCCATTTAAAAATGATCTGATATCCTGTTGCTATCAGTGTACTGTACATACAACTGTGTGTGTTATTTATTAATTTAAACAAAGGTTGAGGGGAGGCAACAAGTTAATAGCATAGTCCCGCCAAGCCTGGCAGCATTCCACAAGCCGTCACTGCTTTTAAGTTTATATATGAAAACTATTTATTATTGTTATTTCCGAGAGCGATTTGTTGCCAGAAATAACCAAACATTTTATAAGGGTATTATGTTTTGTAAATTTAACAGTTTAATTCCTATTTCCTAAGTTTTGGATCAGTATACTGTTGCGATAATTAATTAATGTTGGGTTAGAATGCCTTTCATACGTCCGTTTTTATTAATAAGATGGTTTCTTAAGGTCCAAACACTATAACAAATTTTAGAAAATATTTTACATCAAAGTATGATGTTCTAAGACTTAAAAATTAAACAAATGTTGGTCAGAAATATGCTCAAATGAAATGAGGTCATTGAAAAGTGTTGTTAAACTACACCAAATTGTATTGTATCGTTTTAAATGTTAATTTAATCTCAACACATGTTTAATTGAGTTGCTACTCGTGGCTTGGATTATATTAAACGTATATATTTGATGATTTAATAAAACTTACAAACTAATGTGAAATTGTCAGTCTAGAAATCGTTGGGAACGTTGATTAAGGTGCCATTCTCATCTTATCTGGTATGTCAGTGACGGCGAGGATGGGTCTCGACTCGAATCATAGTCGGGTGGACTGAGGTGTTTTTTCCCTCTCCCTCCACTCCATTGTGGATACATTTACTCCTAATCATGCCCTATTCATCCCTATAACGTTAGTGTATATAGTTGATATACCATACCTTACCCGGATCCTGGCCAGTGGCTTGCTTGTTCATGCCCAATGATCAAAAACATAACGATAAATCATACCTTGCTTGCTAGGCAAGGTACTCACTTTGAATTGTGAGTAATAAATTGTAGAATCTGTGGAGCGACAAAACTGGTCAACCACACATCTGTTTGCGCAATATCCGTTTGACAATACTTTACTCGCATGTCTTTACTCTTGCTTTAGTACCTAGATACCATATTTACAAGTAACCAAATGGACTACATAGATTGTTTTGAACGTATTCAAATCTGTAATGGGTGGGAATATTTGAGGATCGACGCCTTTGAACACACGTTCTGTGCTGAACGTGAATAGGTTATTGCAATATTTTAACAAAATTTATTTGTGTATTAATGAGTGGGGCTATATTTGAGCAAAATGTTAAGGAAAACATTTCATTCATTTGGACTGAACATAGGCACCTTCTCAATAGCCTCCATGTTTTTAATGAGTAAATATGATAGCAACGCTGTGCTTTGTCACATTTATTTTTTGGGTACTTTCATTCTTCTCTTTTTTATATTTAATTTATTGGGTGCATTCTCTCCTTTCGATAATTGTAAACTGCAAAATGTCCACTACGTGCTCTAGTCTGTGCGGTATTGCAACTGTACTCAAGTTAACACCTTGCCGTAACTTGCGGTATCCTGCTGGAAGCTCATGGTAGGTATATCATACGTAGTGACCAGAAAGCTCGGTAAGGCCAAGCAAAGATCCTGCAAATCATGGCTTGGCTTGTACATTGATGACATAAAAAAAAACATTAATATCTCCTGAGTTTTCAAACTATAGTCTTAATTTTTTTAAATCTTAGTAAGATATAGGGAGGCAAGAGTACTCACTTATTTTTTATAAATATAGGACTTGCCATAATTAAACGATTGAAAAAATAACCATGAATGATGAAAGAAAACGCATTAAAGAACCAAAATATATGGTTAGAACAAGGGAGAATGTATGTACTATACTATTACATGTCTTTATAACAATAATGGGAAATGTGCACTCTTAGACACCTTATGCGGGTAGGAGTACGCACCCATGTGATATTAGTTATTATATTATGTAAAGAAGCGTAAAACCACTCATACAAATAAGTACATATTAATTAAATAAAATTATAAATATCAATTAAATTACAAAGCTTTCATTTTATTTTATGACTTTTTAGGCTAATGTAAAAAATATACAAAGAGAAATGTGGTGAACGACCCCTAGCAGAAGTCACAAAGGAAAGTTCCAGTGTCCTCGTAGGATGAACTCTGTCCATGCCTCCCAGTCATCAGCAGCGCGTGTCTCAACACAGCCAGGACACGAAATATCTTTCTTCAATAACATTACAAGTGGAGGTTGACGGGTTGTTACTTGCTCTCTCTAATTTAAGTTTTATTTTTCTTCTCTATATTTTTCATTTGTTTCTTCTCAGTTCTCACCTTCACCCTTTCTTCTTTCATACGCAGTTCCTTCTCTCTTTTCCCTCGTTTTTCCAGAAGTGCATTCATACATGGTGACCCCGATAGTATTTCGTACTTATGTCCCTATCTCTTGTTTTCGTTGTGGTATTTTGGCAGAGGATGAAAATCAGTATAATATGGACCTCTTTAATTGGGAGAACCATGTTGTTTAACAGAAACCTTCGTAGATAGCAGATTCTGTATCACTTGAAGTCTGCCCCTAAATGATTGTTTACTAGTCGAACGCCAAATCGCAATGATATAACTGTGATTCGTTTCAAACATAATTTAAAAAAGCTAGAAGTCGCAAAATTACAGCCAAAGGATCAAAAGGTAGTTTTTACCAGTAAATCCCAGCGAAATACACAAAGACACAGACTAAAGCGTTTATAGTGCTTGGTAACTGACTTATCATACCACTACACCATCAAACTACCCTCAATATTACTAACCACTGAAATGAATGACTGCGTACTTTTAGACTCCCTTTCAACCTCCTTAAGTGGTCATATTTGTTATCAAAGATGCTTAGTGATTTGCTACGCTTCTATACAGATAGGCCTAATTAAATCTAGTTTAAGTTAATCATTTTGTAATTAGTATGTCACAACGTAAAATTGTTTCATTTTAAATATTACAACTTTCTACATCCAAACAGAAAAACACTTTATTTGCTAAGCCAATTCTAAAATCAATATATAATAAGTTGTATAACTTTACTAAATAATACTGCATTTAAAAATCACTGACTGTTTATTACAGCTCAGTAGTTAACAAGCTACTTGAAATAATTTCCTCGACTAATAATTAATAACACTTTATTATAGTAGTACCCGCCTCGGTGGCGTAGTTGGCTAACGCGCTTGTCGTGTTGAGCTCGACTGCTGAGGACGGGGAGATCGAGGTTCGAATCTCGGTCGGGTGAACTGGGGGTGGTTTTTCCTAAATGGTTTTCCACTCTCCCTCCACGCAAATGCGGGTTCACTTACTCTAATTCAACCTTCCCAATTCCTAATCCATTAGCGTAACTAGTACTTAAAGCGTATAACCCGAACGGGTAGTAAGACGCGGTGCTAAATATTATTATTATTTATTATAGTAGTTTGCATCGCAAGAAATAAAATGTCTTATCTATATAAAAAATTTATTGTGATCTCCACTTTGCAGATTATTCTACAACATCCTAAAACAATTGGTTAGCGCGTCTCTGCCTAGTGATCTAGGGGTCCCAGGCTAACATGGTTGTAATATTTATTAATGGTTAAATTATTAATCCTCCTTCATAGTGATGAATTAAGGCCCAGGACTAGGTGTAGTGTCAGTTTTAGAAGCAAGTTAGTTTGAAAATAGTATGTTGATTTAATTTATCGGCTTAGAAAGTTCAAGCAAAAACCACAAATAAAAAAAAGTAAGTTAGCTATCTCTAGAAATCTAGTTTAGGCTGATTTTTTAACTCTTGGCCCAGATTTGGACAGGCAATTTTTATTTATTAAAGCTGTAACAATAGTATGTGAAAGTGTTGTACCTTATATAATGACAGCCCAACATTAAACAATAAAGTTGCTCGCCTTATATTGCATTTGAAGAACAAACATACACAAAATGTTTAAATTTTAAATTTGCTTTCAAGGGTTCCGGAAAAGGGGCAGGGGGCTTGATCCCCCTTGTTTTTATTTTGGGGGCAGGGACTATCTTAAAGCCCCCCCCCCCGCCCCCAATATTTACCAAGCAAACTCTAAACTCTTGTATAAAAACATACAACTTTTACCATAAGTTTGGTAGTTTTAAGTAATGAAGACATAAATTTATCATTAATTTAATATGTAGTTGAAATGCCCTAATTTTGCAGTTCACATTTTTCTCACGCGAAGATAAACTTTCACAAAAACATAGTAACTAGCACTAGACCTATTTGTGATTGCCTTAAATAAAACACACAGCTAAGAACAACTTGATAAAATTTCATAAATAAAATTGTAAGTCTAATTTGGACACGAAGCTATTTTTCAACCACAGTTAAAATTTTATTTTTGCCGTATCTCTATCCACCCTAACAAAATTAAACACCTGACTTTCAATAGATTGTGGAGTGATTGCGGAGTTCTGGTGATTGTGGCCTTTTTTCCCCATCATCTACAACACAAGGGAGGTTCTCCAAGTGTTCATTGAGGTCATCAGGTGAGATTTCAGAATAAGAATGTTCCAGTTGTTTGTTATCGATAATCATATCATTTAGTTTTTTACATAACTGTTTAGAAGATGAGTGGCCATCAGAAATATTCATTTAGTGCTTCATCTTTGCTTTACACACTTCCTGTTGCGCAGTTTTCTGTACTCTCCAAAGATCTCACAAACATTCTTAGAGTCACGTCTGAATTTAGCATATGCTCCATCACGTTTCTTCATTAATGTCAGTATGTCTTTCGGCATATATCAATTGAATATTTTTAATGAAAAATAATAATGTAATAATATATCACCTATATGTGCTGAAAGTATGTTATTCTCGAACCCATTGGTTGCACGACTAGGCCTAAGTTTAATAGGCAGGGACTCACTTGGGTGGCCGAATGGTCCAAACCTCTAAGACGTCACTCTCGTGCTAGACTGATCTGCTGATACGGGGATATCAGCCTTCCAGTCCACTGAGGGTGATTTCTCCTATATGTTTTCCCATTCTCCTTCCACGCAAGTGCGTGTATATTACCTTTAAAATGCTTCCTTCCTCAACCCTATTCTATTAGCATAATTATCATACATGCCTAGAGGTTGTAAACGTGGTGATGATGATGATGATAATAATAATAATAATAATAGTAGTAGTAGTAATAGTAGCCACTAATAACTAAGCTGTGTTAACTGTAGATAAAAACAATATTCCACTAAAGGTAAAATAAAAGCAAATAAATAACTCTAGCATCATACTTCGAAATAATAAAAAAAGATACAGCTACAATTTGAGACAAACTAACACTCTTATGAACATGTGATGTAGTAAAACAGTAATTTCCGCCACACAATGGTTCAGACACATGTGGTACACATGTGGCTAGTAGGAAGAAGTCATCTTACCCCTCTAATCCCGACCACAATCTCTCCCTTCCCCGGTTCTACACCTCACACACTTGAGACAACCAACCGTTCTCTCAAGTATTGTGGCTATTCGAACATGGCTATGGACTCGACTAAAGGTCGTGAGAACGTAGATATAATCCGTGGTAGGGTTGAAGCTACTTACAAAAACCCCTATCTTTTTAATTTACCATTGAATTTCCCAACCCGCTTGGGTTATATAAGTAGGGACACTGAAATATCGCGAGACCTGCTTCTATAAACTTTTATCTAACCCGTTAAAATGAATGTTAAAATATTTTAATTTTTTAAATATTATTCATACACGAAATAAATCCCAATTAAATCATTTCGTAAACTTGATTACTTGGCCTTTTATATGCTAATAATGGTCAATTATATCGATTTTAATGATAATTAACAACATTCAAATTATAAACATTTTGACTTAGTAGCAGACAACATTGTTCTTTGCCTTAAATTACCAGTTTTATTCTTAATATTCTTATTAAAAAATCAAAATTTCCAGTTCAGAAAAAATATTTGCCTTCACCATAGACCATTGTTAAAGAAGTAAAATATGTGTTTAATCTGGCTATTATGACAGTCAAGTTGTGAACAAATATAAATATTTAGAATTTAAGAATTTTATGTTTGGTGATGACAAAGGAAATCTTTTAGGTAGGATGGGGATCATAGCCGATCTCATCCCCATATTTTCGAACCAGGGAAATATCAAGAACCAGGAATGACAAGGATTTATTAAAAAAAAAAAGTAACAGACAAATTCGTCGATGTCAAAATAACTTAAATAATCAATTCAAAAGGAAAAGTTAAACTAGCTTCTTTTTCTCTTTAATGTAGCAGACCGACACAGCCACAGTAAAATGAAGGTGGGAAGATTTACCGTTCTTATATTCACACAAACTATTTTCAAGACACGCCATCTTTTTCTTACAATTACTGAATCTGTAGGGAGGTCTATGATTTATACTATTGCACTTAATACGTATGTTGATTTTGAGTTTGATTAATGATTGAATAAATATACAATCGAAGGGTGAGAACAATAAAAGGCTTCGGATGCTTTGGTGGTTCTTGTTGGTTTACAGAAAACTCAATAGAGATGAACGTATTCATTAAATTAAAAGTCTATGAACCTTTTTAAACGTTAATAAGTAAGTGGCACACAGGCCAGGTCAAAGACCAAACAGTGTTCAACTTCAGACGGATCTAAGAAAAGCACACCAGAACACCATTTCATCCAAAGGCCAACCTCGTTTGTAGCCTTGTAATCGTGGACAACTTCATCCACCAAGTTTGGGTCAAGTGAAAACGACACCAGAAAACTTGAGTGTTGTGCCAAATGATTTACACAGCATTGTGAATGGCTTGTTCAAAGTCCACAACGATCTCTCAAGGTTTCAAGGACCGATGAAATTCTGAACCAAGTTCACTAATTGCGTTAAAACATTGTTTAGATTGCTTCTTTTTTATTTTCCAAGTTAAGACATTCAATAAGAGTGAATAATTGGAGGAAATATTTCTTACAATACTCAAATATTCTATCAACATAAACAATTTGTGAATTCGTTAAAGAATCTAAGAAATAAGTGCCAAAAATAGACAATTATCCATCTAGTTATTCACAAGAACAAAATTCTCACCTCTCTTTGTTAGCGGATACATTTGAGCAACTGCTGTGTGAACTTCATATATAATATAATATGTTCTAGTGTTTTGCCGTAGATCCGAGGTTTCTTCAACACACGATATAATCATCTTGATTGGCTGTTCGCTGATGTTTTCTGTGGTTTTCCGTTTGACAGCAGCACTTTTTTTTTTGTTCTAATGTATGCTTGTCATAAGGCCCATTGTTGTAGTGGTCATTACTCTTTGTTACGATCTTATCATCAGACTCGCCTAGAACATAACAAACGTGAAAACCTTTGACATCTAGTATCAATCAATAAGCCATTATCAGGGAAAAAAGATCTAGACGAAAACTCACCCATTGTGTTTAGATATTGCTCATATTTTCTGTTCACGTACCGGCACTTACTTTCACAACTCACTAAATCTCGATGTTTACTAAATTTAAAATTATTCAAAAGATTTGACCACGTCGACAAACTCTTCATTCATCTCGCACATGATCAATTCTACTGACGTATTATGAAAACACTGGGATGAGTCATGTTGTATAGTTTTACTAATCTCCACATTTGGGACGAGACGTGTAATTCTCTGAAATTTAGCCGTAATTTTTCTCTATACACCACTTAAGTTCGAGTAGATTATTTTAACATTTCCAGCCGAAAAATACCTTTTATCTGACTTTTAATATCCAAATTGAGCTTTATATCCATTTTATTGATTTATTTTTTTCAAAATTCAGTGTGTGTCTAGTTATACGTATATAAACTAGTTACACTAATGTGTAAGGGGTGAGAAAGGTTAAAGTAATAAAAAAATTAATCTGATTTGCGTAGAGGTAGAGTATAAAACCATTTAAGATTTTTTAAATCTCAGTATACTCTACTTAGATTAGGACCCAGATATCACCATCATCGGCAGTTCAGTTTATTGTAATAATGACGCGTTAGGATGTTGAACAAAACACGCCGGTGATGTAACCCGTATCAGTGGGCACGTGGAAGAGCGGTGTCAATCTCTATTCTGGTTTACTGGTGGCATGTCTTCAAATCCACTCATATTTACTTATTGTGTTTTTTCCCATACATTGTTAATTACGCTCCTTCCACTTAAGTGTGGCTACATTCCCTTTAAATTGTAACCCCCTAGTTCCTAAACAAGTAGGGACATTAAATACGGATATCCCGGATGATTGGCAGCAGAATGTTTGGCAGATTTCCCCAAAAAGCTACCCGTTTGGTCCAATCTGTAAAGAACGTTTGGCGCAATTCTAGAAAGTAAGTGGGACATTGTTTGGACCAACCAAAATAGGACCTATGAACTAAGGAGATTTATTTAGACCTAACCTACAATCAACCCCAACCTAACCGCTCATCAGGTGATTTACTTTCATATTTACAAGCCTAGCCTAACCATAAGGCAATTTCCTCTAATTTTTGCTGACTTAACCTAACCTAACCTAACCTAGCCTAGACATCAGGCGAATGAAAAATTACTGGCTATATAAACGCGAGTCAGAAGAAACAAAAATACAAAGTGAAATTAACAGGTGTTTTAACAACCATGCCGAACGTCCTCTGACCAACCTGGTCAAAACGAGCCGTGTATTTCAGCTAGGAAATCCCAGATAACGCTAAACGTCCTATGCGTTGATCATTAGTAAGATATGATGCAAAAAAAGGGCTATTCAAATTCAAGGAGTGGTGTAATTCTGAGTTAGGTGTTTTTGGCTCGGAAAGCATGAGGTAATTTACAGTGGCAAGTGGGGTGGATCTACTTTTGAAAGTGAACTAATTACTGTACCTCAAACAAATTTTAAATGTGTTTCACTTGACTGAGGATTGTAATTCATTTCTTAATTCATTAATTTCTTTCACATTAGCAAATTATCTTATTTGTAATAGCAAACATAAATAATAAGTTTTTATAAATGTTGTAGTAAGTGTGACCACCTCTGTGGTATAGTGGTGATTAGTCCTGGCTACAGATCCAGAGGTCCCGGGTTGGTTCACTGGTGCTTCCAGGTGGTCTGGAATGGGGTCAACTTAGCCTTGTAAGGACAAATGAAGAGCTCCTTGAAAGAAAAAAAGCTATTCCAGTCTAGAAAACTGAGATTCGTGAATGGAGGGCTTGTTGTTCCGGCCACATGACACCCTCTAACCACAGAAGTTGGTAATATCTTCACCAACAGATGGTGAACGCTCGGTCTGTATTGCTCAATTTCAGACTTATGCCATGAAGTGGTAAATGTAGCGTACTTAATCCTAATCAGACAGGTAGGCCTGAAATTGTTCTAAATATTCTTTGAGTCATTTTATTTAACTCTGAGAGTATTACTTTTATTACTAGGTGTTCTGTCTCATGACAGATATATTCATTTTGTCAGTGAACTTAGACCGCCAATGCACCCTGTCCTTTTCCTCCTCCCTCAGCTACCAGAAATTAATTGTTCTTTTCTTAAAGTCATCTAATATTTGAATCCTCCTTTTATGACGTCATGCAGAAGACAGTTCTTCTTGAGGATGTGTCCGATCCAGTTTGATTTACACCAAAGAATAACATCCAAAATGGTTCTCTTTTCGTCCACTCTTCTTAGGACCTCTTTATTTGTCCCCCTGTATGTCCACCTGATTTCCTCAAGTCTTCTCACGCAATACATTTCAAAGCTCTCAAAGTATTTCTTTTCCATCTTTCTTAAAGTCCAAGTTTCTGCTCCATACAGTGCGATTTTCCAAATGTAGCATTTCATCAGTTTCTGTCTCAGTTACAAACTTAACTTGCTGATCAGCAGTAACCTCTTCTTGTTGAAAGCTTCCTTGGCCATGGCAATCCTCGACCTAATTTCCTTGATGCAGTAGGCATCCTTTTTCAGAGGATTTCCCAGGTACTTGAAATACTAATGTTTTCCAATTCCTGGTTTCAAATTTTGATTTTTGCATCTTTCATTTTTTGAAATTCCCATCATTTTTGACTTCTCATTGTTGAACTCTATGCCATATCTTCTCCCTATCTCCACCAATCAGTCCATCAATTCGTGCAACTCTTCTTTATTTTTGGCCAGCAATACTAGATCATCTGTGTATTTTATTGTGTTGATGACGTGTCCTATCCTGAAATGTCCATGTTCCTGACCAGCCACTCACCATACAAGTTGAACAGACTGGGTGACAAGATTCATCCCTGTCTCACTCCTCTTTCTATCTCTACACTGTTGGTCTCTCCATCATTCACTCTCACCTTCATTCTCTGTCTCAGGTACAGGTTTGCAATCAGCCGTCTGTCCCTCCAGTTGATGCCGATCTTCTTGAGTATTTCTATCCGTTTCTTACACTTAACTCTATCGAACACCTTTTACTAGTCAATAAAACCAATGCAGACTTCGCTCTTGACTTCCAGCACTCTTTCTGAAAATTTTCTCAGAATTCCTATGGCATCTATATTTCCTTTTCCTCTGAATACAAATTAGTCTTCTTCCACTATCTATTTTATGTTCTAGTCACCTCTTGCGTATTCTTGCCATGATCTGCCCCACATGAGAGACGAGGCTGATGGTCAGTTGAGTTTTTATTTCTATCCATGGTAAAATAATTTAAATTTGATACGTGTAGCCTAATAATTGAATTAAGCTCGTATTAAGAAGGTTTTATTTGTTTTGAATTAGAGGAATTAAATTAGAATTTGAAAATAAAATTTAAATATTTTTGGACGTGCTTAAACGTTCATACTGAAAAAGCACAGATCTTTTATAACGACAAAAAAGTTCAAAGACACCTGTTTTATATTCTTTTCTGGTAATACACAAACAATACAAACTTGAAATAAGCAAACATGGACACTCATATTTCGCTCCACAAAGACACGAAGCTAAAAAGTAAATAGATATGTTTAGAATGTGAATTAAATACATCTTAGTAATTGTGATAATTAATAGCAATCCTTATAATTTATTTATTATTTAGCACCACGTCTTACTACCTGTTCGGGTTATACGCTTAAGTACTAATTACGCTAATGGATTAGGAATTGGGAAAGTTGAATTAAAGAAGTGAACCCGCATTTGCGTGGAGGGAGAGTGGAAAACCATTTAGGAAAAACACCCCCAGTTCACCAGACCGAGATTCGAACCTCGATCTCCCCGTCCTCAGCAGTCGGGCTCAACACGACAAGCGCGTTAGCCAACTACGCCACCGAGGCGGGTTATAATTAATTAAAAATGTGATATGATAAAATAAGACTTGATTTATTTTCGTTCAGTACATAAAATACTCAGGGGCAGCCCTAACAGTTTTTCTAGACGGGGAAAGATCTTTGATTTACGCCCCACAATGAATGTTAGGATTACTAATATTTTGGTTAGGATAAAAGAAAACCATTTTATTTGGTAGGAAATTATTTTATTAAAAAAATAAATATGATTTACAATTAATTATTAGATGGGCACATTTCTCGCATTAAATGCCTGATAGACAGAATTTCTAGATCCTATAGATTTTTCCTCACACATATTTGAATGCAAATAAGTTTAATGAGTTTCAATTTACTGAAATTACCTTCATCTTAAGCGACAGTGACAGAACCTGGAGTGCTGTCCACACGTCCGGGAAAATATCCTGCCGAATATTTGGTTTAATAAGTTGAAGAACTTTTAATGATTCTGCTGAATTGAAGTCTTGAAATAATGGGTTCAGGCCTAAAAGTTCCTCAACTAGTTCTGAACCAGAAATGTCACATTTTTCCCGACCCGTTGAATTTATTTGTAAATACCCTCCAATTTTTTCCAATCTGGATGTTTCAGTTATTGTTTTAATGTTGTATAAAAATGACCATGTGTCATTGAATGTTGATAGTTTTTTTTAGATCGAGTGACCAGTGCATTTTCAATTGTATCGATCATAGGATAAAAGATGGTCGTTTTAAACAATTCTTCAGGATATGGTGATCCCTGATGTCTCATCTCTTGCCTCGTACTCGAATAACCTCTTCTTTCTTCAGGATCAGACTGCTCTATCGCAGCCTGAGCTTCTATTTTCATTTGTTGTTGTTAAAGTGGATTGTAACTTCTGTAGCCCTGCTGTTTCACAAATTCTGAGATATTATTTAGCAATTGTGATGCATTTGGTAGATCCATAATTTTAAACTGGGACCCAGGGAAGCTTGTTCAAAATTTGCACAAGGAATGTTTATATTTTTCTTGATTTTGACCCCTTGTTTAAGATGGCGCCATGTTCGGTCACACCGCTCGCACCACCCCAGTGCCAATACCCAACCACACACACACACACACACACGCGTGTAAAGTACTTGGTTATAGTGCACACATCCCATCTTTAATGGGAAAAAGTTTTTTTAATAACACGTGCTTCCAACGGAGTGGTTGACTAATTAAAACTCCAAGGTATTTCAAAAAATACTAAATCTGAAATTTGTTAGACTGATTACTTAGTCAACCAACAATAGTTGTAAGAATAAAATAAATTCTAGTTCAAAGTTTTGAAAAATAACTTGGCTGTAAGAAACAAATATTTTTATGGAAAATATAATAAACTTTAATTGACTAATTTTTAGAAAGTAATAGTTGGTCATTTGGGTATATAAAGGTTAAAAGTTGAACCAAATTAATTTTACTTTAAATACGTTTGAATGTGTAGTCATAAACTCTCTTTATAAAAAATACAACTGAGAATTTAAAAATAGCAACAACCATCTACGCGTCTAGCTGTTGTTTTGTCCTGCAGACTATATCATTAAAGATGAATTCATTGAAGGTAAGATTTGTAATTTTTATACTAAATTAAATGTTTGAGTAATAAGTATGAATATAAAGGAACATCGGGGAACAATGTACAGTGCCCCCCCCCCCCCCAAATTATAATTGATGTAGAAAACTGGGGGTGGAGTGAGTCTAGAACCTCTTTGTACATTTTTGATCCATAAGGAATTGACTGTCCCCTCGAAGTGGGGGTCCACATATACATAAAAAACTAATTTAAATACAGCTTAGTGTATTTTTTATTTTACTAATTCTTATATACCATTAGTAAAATACCAATTAATTATCATATTAATATATTCAAACGTAGAATGTGATCTTTAAACCCTTTTATTTTAACACGATCTCTGCCAATATTTCAATTAACAGATTGTTTTTGGTATCTAATATGGTATTGAAGGACGAGTTCGTTTCTTGAAATGAAAGGTGGAAGTCTAGATAAAATAAGGCTAACCATTTTACTATCAACTCTATAGTAGGCCCCAATTGAATAATCAACAAGGTGAAAGAGAAGATTATATAAAAAAATAACCGTTAGAAACGAAGTTGGTAACATAGTTAGGCATACTGCCCTCACCCAACCCACGTTTTAAAACACACCTACTACTTTGCCTAAAAATACGTTTGTTTACATTAACATTTTGAAATCGTACATAAGCTTGAACATTATTATTAGGTAGTACAAGTTTGTAAATGTTCGTACCGAACTATACTGATATAATTATGTTATTTTAGAGAAGTAGGAAATATCAATGATAACCTAGCAGTGACCAACCACCTTTATTTATTTATTTATTTATTTTCGCGTATGACATATTTGACTGTAGACTATTTTAGCAGCTCAGTGGGAACAAGTAAATCTTGGAGGTTGTATACATCTCACACCCTCAATGCGATGACGTGATGATAGATTATGAATGTGTGGAGATAGTGGAAATCTTAAACTTAACTTAAGGTTAATTAACCAGACCATGGTGACCCCAGGAACAGTTCACCTCTCGAGAAAAATACCTCTAGTGCCACCGGGAATCGAACTCGGGACCTCTATACTAGCCAGGGGATTTGACCACTAGACCAAAAGGCCGCTCCCTAACTACAACTAAAATATTAGTTTTAAAAATATATTAAATTTAGGTCAAACTTGAAGCAACGTAAACACGCTTGGCACGTTGTTATTTAAACAAACATTTATCTACAGTACACCATAAGATGTGAGATAATGTTTTTTTTCTTCTTATTGTCAATGTTAATCACATTTGTAGATCTATTTACCAAACTTTTTATACAATTTAAACAGTT
The DNA here is from genome assembly GCA_039000515.1 of Timema cristinae. Taxonomy (NCBI): domain Eukaryota; kingdom Metazoa; phylum Arthropoda; class Insecta; order Phasmatodea; family Timematidae; genus Timema; species Timema cristinae. Next base: position 23,108 of record JBCFYV010000326.1, read on the forward strand.
TAAAAAAGAAATTAATTTACAATCAAAATTATATCTGTGACATCGATTGTTTTGGTTGCTGTACATATCAATTTTGTACAATTATTAGTAAAGTTAGAGTATACTAGTAAATCCATGTGCGAATTGTTCGTTACTTGGGTAAAAATAAAAAAAACAGCATTATATATATAATAATAAAAGGAAGTGTCTCTGTCTGTGTATTTGTTTGTTTGTGTGCGATGTCCAGCCAAATCCACGGCACGCAGAGATCTGAAATTTTTAACACAGGGGGATGGAAAGGGGTACAAATGCACCTTGAAGCTTTTTAATTAGGCTATATTTAACCAATTTTTGAAGGGGTCATGGGTAACGCCATGCGGGATTGCTAGTTCTTTAATAAAAATTTTCTCAAAGTTAAAGCAAATAAATATGTTTCTCAATTGAATGAAACACAAAAAGACGTAAATTTTAGCTTTAAATAAAATTTAATTAAAAACTAAAAATTGGTAACATATACATGAGGTATTTGCAAAGTGTTGGAAAAACTTCAATATGGACAATATTATTTGTTACCATTTTGTCCCATGGCCCCAACAGCTCCAGGGAATCGTCTGATTGGAGAAGGGGGGGGGGGAAGGGGATCAACTTACGGTAAAAATTATTGTGATTATAGACATCTTGTGAATGTGAGAAATGCCAGGTCTCCACCGTGGTTCGGATTCCACGTTAAACTGTAGGTCCTTCATTTCATCTCACAATCACCCTACCATTACACATTAGCGTAAGTGCGTACAACCCGAACGGGTAGTAAGACGCGGTGCTAATAATAATAATAATATTGTGATTATAATAGCGTTTGCACATCTTCTGATCAACACGTTTCTATCCAATTCCGCATTTGTCTATATAGAGTCATAAAAATGGTCGATATTGGTTCTGACAAGAATCTACACTTACTGGTTTAAGAGATTGATACAGTTTTGGACTATTTGTACTATTCTTCTACAATTGTACGATCTAAAAAAATTACATAATCATGTTTGAAATTAAAATTTAATTACTAATAATTGTCGTACAAAACAAGTCATATTATGGCTTCTCCAAGTAACAGTGTTTGGGGTAAAGCCCAGCAATAGGTCAGACTTTTGTGATTTTTGTGCAAATCTTCAGTTCAATTTATTTTTTAAAAGATTCCACCCACATTTTTACTACATCAGAATCACTGTAATAATATCATCTATACATTGAATGATGAACGTAAAATATTGTGTATATTAGTACACTCGTATGAAAATTGTATGGAATACCTTTTATTATTACAATTATAAACCTAAAATTGGGTTAACTTGAAAGTCAATTTGATGCAAATACATTTGCACAAGCTTTCTCATCTCAGTCATTTTGATGGTGTGACATTTACACTAGGTTTTTTAATGACATAGTCTAATGCTTTGGGATGATGACAAGTGTTGTAAAGAGAAAATAACCCTCATTTGTGTAGATGGTGGTGGAAAAAACAACGGAGAGAATCACACGCGAGAAAATATTCCCAACCACCTTTTCAACGATGATCCAGTCCAAGCTGGCCTAGCACCCTAAACAACGTTACCATTGGTGTGTTCTTTTGCTTGGTAAAAAATTTGAAATACGAGGTAGATTAAATTCAAATTAAACAATCAACAAATAATTTTTAATTGCCTTACTTCTTAAGATGTAACTTAAAGATATTATAAAGAGTTCACACATTTAGTGGGTATGTGTCTAAATTATATGGTGTATTTTATAAAATATTATATATTATATTGTAGCAAGATTAGTGTCCGTGTGGGTTTGGCACGCATCTCATTTTTCTGCGCGTGCGATCTCTGTCTCTTCATCCTTGTCTAGCAGGTATGCAGTCAGCCTCACTGCTAGAGGGATTAGAAGGAATATGGGAGAGTGGGGAAGTAATTGAAAGAAAAGGGAAAAGTTTAGAAAAGTCTGAGCTCGTTTCTATCGAATACTGTAGAGTAGTATATAAATGGAGGATTCCAGAGTCTTCCCTATAAATATACATGGCCTAAGATAGCCAGAGGAGCCTCAGCCCGAAATGAGGCTAGCCAAGTGAGTGGGCCAGCGTGTCCAGTGTGGGGGGGCTTGCGTGTCCAGTGTGGGGGGGCTTGCGTGTCCAGTGTGGGGGGGCTTGCGTGTCCAGTGTGTGGGCCAGCGTGTCCAGTGTGTGGGGGCTTGCGTGTCCAGTGAGTGGGCCAGCGTGTCCAGTGTGTGGGCCAGCGTGTCCAGTGTGTGGGGGCTTGCGTGTCCAGTGTGTGGACCAGCGTGTCCAGTGTGTGGGGGCTTGCGTGTCCAGTGTGTGGACCAGCGTGTCCAGTGTGGGGGGGCTTGCGTGTCCAGTGAGTGGGCCAGCGTGTCCAGTGTGTGGACCAGCGTGTCCAGTGTGGGGGGCTTGCGTGTCCAGTGAGTGGGCCAGCGTGTCCAGTATGTGGACCAGCGTGTCCAGTGTGTGTACCAGCGTGTCCAGTGTGGGGGGGCTTGCGTGTCCAGTGTGTGGACCAGCGTGTCCAGTGTGGGGGGGCTTGCGTGTCCAGTGTGTGTACCAGCGTGTCCAGTGTGTGGGTTTGCGTGTCTAGCAAGTGCATCAGCTAGTCTAGCATTCACGTAATACGGGTCAACGCCATGTGCCGTGAGTGCGTGGGAACCAACGGTGACTTAAATGAATGAATGACACTGGTGATGTAGACATTAAATATTATTGTGAACTCTGTTTACAATGAACAGTTTGGTCACTGCTTTAAATATTTGAATGATTATTTGTTTTATAGTTATATTTTGTTTATTAATTTAATTCCATTTTATGTATTCTCATTATCTTATTATTTTACAAACTTAATGATTACTCTTATTATTTAATTCGCTGTATTGTTCAGTTGTAGATATTTCAATTCTATCAATGTAGGTGTTGTTTTAGTTGTAATATTAAAAACCTCGAGTATTACGTGTGCGTTTTAAATATTGTTTAATCAGCAGCACACCCCAATATCCTGAGAAGAGTTCGTGGTTCATACGGTGAGGTGTGAAAGGCCCGTGACCTCCAGGTCACCCGTTACAATATTTATTATATAGAGTTGATTAATTGGACAATTGAGAATTTATCTGTCACACTGATGAGCACGGCAACTAAGTGTCAGGGCCATATAGTCTGGTTTTCCCGTGACAAGGAGGTTGGGGTTTTAATCACAGCCAAATGTTTAAAAGTTTTTTTTCCCCTAAATGGCTTCCAGCTATTCCTCAACTTAAATGCAGACACAACCATATCATCTTAATTATACATTTCCCATTCGTACCCGATTTTCATAATTTAATTGCATGTAATGTGAGCGGGTAGTAAAACACGGTGTAAAAAACTGTATTTTGACTTGATAATAAATTAACGTAAGCATCCCAGATCTATAACATAATTTATTTGACTGGCATTTTTAATATTTTAATAAATCACAACAAACTATAGATTGCATGTGTATTTTTTTTAGCAATACAATTCCAATATAACTATATATTTTATTAATTGTTAGCCTACATACCTGGGAGTACAGATGATTTTTTTTTTTGCATATTTGATTATTTTTCCATTCATTTTTGTATCTAAATTTACTATTCAACATTCAAACATTATTTGAAAATTATAATACGGTGTTTAAAATATAAAGAAAGTAGAATTTAGTTTTAATGGTTCCGTTTAGTCTGGTACATTTAATATTTTACTAGACAACACTCTCCCCTTTTTAGATCAGGCAACTTCGATTTACAAGAAAGTGTATGCCTACCTAAACTTGCTGAGAAGTTTGAATAATTTTCTACCAGAATCTGTGTGAATTATTCTTGTCCAGACACACTTTGACTACTGTGACATGGTATACAATTAATTAAAATACGATCTCGCAGAACAACTACAAAACACATGTATCCTATAAATAGTTAATTTAAAACGGCGTGACAATATCTCATTTTATTTTAATAAACTGCGTTGATTAAGAATAATTGAAACACTAAGGTTACACTTGTTAGTATTGCCTCACAAAATATTATCAACATCTCAGCCTCAATACCTCTCCTCACAGTCTCTATTTCTGAAGGATAAACACACTTGTGCCACTAGATCAGAATCCACTTTACAGATGTATATTCCCATACATAGTTCTCGAATTAATATGTTCGTTCTTTTACTGTCCTGGGATCACAGGCTAGATAGCTCGACTCGTCACCCAACATCTAACTTCCCTTCAATCGTGCGGTTACACAATATATATCTGGTCGAATAATTTAAACTGAGTTCTTGAAACTACTTGAGCTGTTAATGAGTATATGAATGAGCATGCAAATGGTTTTCTATTGATATGAATATTCCCTTCAATTTTATCTCTTATTATTATTATTACTACTATTAAAATATGTGTGTATTACAATAAATGTAATATTATATGTTGTATTCAAACTCTGGTTAAGCGGAAGAAAAGTCTAACGCCTTAGCTTTACCAGAAATATAAAGACCATTATTATTACTATTTTAATATTTTACTCCTACACACGTACTCAAATCTCTCCCCCTACAAATGTATGGGCAATCGAGCTATTACGTCAGTGGGAAATATGTGATAGACCCAGGAGGGCTTCACAGACGTCCCCAAATCCTTATCGTATAAGCGAGAGGTGACCAACAATAGTCTACAAGAGACTCTTAGAAAGTAGTGTGACAGCAGCACAGAAACCCTAGTAGGTCCAAACAGGCGCGGATTTAGGGGGTGGGGGGTCAACGGGTCAGTTGATCCCCTGTGAAAATTAATAGAAAAAACAAAATTAAAGTTCAAATTTTTGAAAGAAAATACAATGCAAATAAGTTATACACTTTTTTATTTATCTACGTGTATACACCTCTTAATCCGGGTCCACACATGCATTATCCGCCCATGATTAAACAATTTTCTATATTGAAAAAATATTCGTTTTCATGTACTAATATTTATCGTGATAGCGAGTAACGAACATTGCTCCTCATAGAGACGGTAGACTACCATACATCAAAGAATACTAATAATCCCCTGAGATCAGTTCATCCACGAATACAGAATATAGAGTATGTGTGGACAGCAGGAGCGGTGGAACTATGGGGGATTCTGACCATCTGGAAATAATGTTCCCCTCCTTGGAATAAATTTCCCGACTATATATACACATTTTAAATCCTCTGATATTATCGAATATGAGCTGAAAGTTGGCCTTAAATCAAACTCCAAATGACTTCTAGATGTAGTCTATTGTCAAAAATTTGCTGAGAGAAGACCGCATTAAATAACTAATATACTACAGGCATCTAGTTGGCACAAAAAGTCAGGGAAGGAAAGTTCTAAATATCTTCCAAGGTCATCCAAATTTCAATAATGTCTAGGGGAGGACAACTACAAATATCTTCTAGGTGCATGTCATTTTGAAGAATTTTCAGGCGAGGACAACCCCAAATAGCTTAATTTCTAAAACAATTCAATTTCCAAAAAAATTTCTGTGAAAGACCACTTCAAAGATTATCTTCTAAAGGTATCTAATTATTGTAAAACTTAAGGTAAGGATCACTCTAAATATCTTTGAGAGGCATCCAAATTTAAAAAATTCTAGGTGAGAAACATTTTAAATGGCTTATAAAATAATCTAATTTAAGAAAAAATCAAGGCGGAGACTACTAATAACTTCTATAATGAGCAATTTTTCAAAAAGTTGTTGAAAGAGGGCCACTACAAATGGTTCATAAAAGCTATGTGATTTTAAAAAATTGGGAAGGATGACCACGGTTTAAAACATACATAAAATTAAATATGAATGATAAACTATTAAATGTCTTTGAACAGAAATTTATCATTGTAAGTAACTATGTTATTTATAACTATGGCCTCCCTATGAAAATGCTCTGTATCCGCCCTTGGGTCCAAATCATGTATATATGTTTATACCTCCGTCCTTCCCCTCAACCCTTTACACAATGCTACAAACCTTCACGTTAAGGAACGGTTAAAATCGTTGTATGACCTGTAGTGTCAGTACATGGTTTAATTTGTTATCATGCCTCCATTCTGGGAACATTCAAACATGCTGTTTCCATAAAGAGAAATAGTCATTTTGGTGGAAAGTAAACCTAGAAATGTTTTATCCAATAACCTTTTATGATTAATTTGTACTCCCAAGGGGTCCTTAAACCAATTCAAATCGGTTGCAGAGTCGACAATATTAGGCAACTACAGCTAAATCCATAAATTCAAAATAGCCGCCCAAAATAATGTAAATTTAATTATCTTTACTTGTAATACACCTAGAAAGGTCATTTTTCTTTTAAATATATTCAGGTTTTCATCAGGCATTTAATTCTACATCATTTACAAACAAAATAAAATATGGTGGCAATATCACAAGATGGCCATCGATAGGTTACTTGTAAATCATTGATGTGTAGATATCACACTTGTCTGATCTGTGTCGTGATCGTATTGCTTCAGAGGTCAACAAATACCATCCTCAATTGGAGGATAACCAACCTCATTTGTACAATCCAGTCACATGAGAAGTTGCCACCACTGAGGTGAATGTGGCCAATTCATTGACACTAGGAGAACAGATGACAAATAACTACATCGATAGCCTCCTTAATGGGTTTTATTCCTCTATAAGTAGCCCCATCAATACAATGAATTTTTTAAATAGGAAGGCTAAAGTCTGCAAAGTATTGCCAGTCGTCAATCTGGAAAACATTTTTATTTGGCTACTGATGATTGATCAAAGACGAAAACTGGACTTTCAATCACTCTTTGCTTACGAACTTTGTTCAGTGCCTCCTTTGCTCATTGAAGCACAGGTTGTCTCAGGAAAGGCAATAAATCGTCGTTGGTCAAAAGACTTGGTGTAATGGATATTTCACCTGAAGCCCCTAATATTATCATTGTTCTACCATATAGTTTGGTCGCATCATGATGCTCCATCCGATCATCGTTTGAGTCGCTATCTTTATACTGAGAAATTCATGTTGCATCATGTTATTCGGGCCCATCTTCAGGTGATGCTGTGTAAATCTTGCAACCGGCATGCGCCCCCAGATGAATTGAGTGATATAACTCAATTCGGGTGGAATTCAAAGGTTGGAATTCCAGCTCCTGTTACTGCGAATGGTGACACAGCTCCACCAGAGCTCATTGATACACTTAAATCTCACTGTAAGGCACAGGGCAAGATGTGTGGCAGTGAGGTTTGTGAATGCCACAAAGAACGTATTACGTGCACCTCATATTGCTACTGCTCCAGCAAAAAAGGATGTTTAAATCCATTTACCAACAGAATAAAATCTGTAGCAACGAACGAAGGTTATTTAGCAGTTGGGGTTGATCAAGACAAGTCTGAATATATGGACTAGGATGACGATGTTGATTCTCCTGAGGATGAGGATCATCATGAGGATTGCAATCAGGATGAATCTGCTGAATCTGACAACTTGGCCGATTAGTGGCAGTAAATGCATTATTATTATTTATTGTAACAAATATTTTTTTGTGTTGCTATAATTCCTAACAAAGAATGATTTTGTATTTATATTTTAATTAATATAATTTTTTAAACTCAATATGCCATTCAGAGGCGTTTTGTATGAGTCATAATAATGTCTCACATGTACATTATACTTAATAGGTCGGCCATCTTGTGATATGACCACCAAGTTTTTTTTGTTCGTAAATGATGTAAAATGAAATGCCTGGTGAAAAACTAAATAGATTTAAAACAAAAATGACCTTTATAAGTCCATTACGAGCCAAAATAATTAAATTTACACTATTTTGGGCGGCCATCTAGGATTTATTGATTTTGATATAGTTGCCCAATATTGTCGACTCTACAACCGATTTGAATTTGTTCAAGGACTGCTTGGGAGTACAAATCAATCATAAAAGTGTATAGGATAAAACATTTCCATATTCGGTGAGCAACACATAGGAATGACAAATCGACTAAAAGGAATGACTTAAGGGTTGTTATTTTGAATATTACTCTTTTTGTTTCTTCAACTAAAATATCTCACAGTGAAACTAATGAGCCGTCAAAATGAAAGACAAATATTTTAGGACAAACATTATTATTAAAAACAATTGATTTTGACAATTTTACTTGGTGGAAAGGCTAGCCCCTAGGGCTTGATATAATTCCAAGTTGCCCTAAGTTTAGAACGAGATTTTGAAATGAAGGGGAAAAAAATCCCTTCTCCCTCTTACACTTTTCATTTTTGACTTTGCACTACAAAATTTTGTTCGATACCTTCTCCCACTAAGCCCAAACCTTAGGGACAAGTACCCACAAACCCCGTACATCATTGACTCGAGGTCAAAAAAGTGTTTAAAATTAATTTTCAAGAAAGTTGAGTTCAAGTCAAATAATTTAATGGCCCTCTGCTTTGGATGGATTTGACATTGACGCCATAGAATATTAACATATAATGCAGACATTCCAAAAATTAACATATTAGTTTTTAATGCACCACTCTGAATATCTCCTACTTTGTTTTCATACCAGTTTTTTTTTACTAGTTTTTATTTCTTTCCTGTCCCTCTGTGTGTGTGTATATACAAGAAAAACACCACTAAATAAATAACTTTTGTGACCTTTCAGTTAAAATCTCAATTAATTATTTATATAGGGTGCAAAATAGGGTGGGGAAAGATACTACATGTGTAATTAAAGGCTCTAATTCTAATAACTCGCATTCCCTATGCTTACGTACTAAGTCTGATTAAATAACCACTGAGTGCATTGCAATGAGCGTGGCTATCTCCAAAGATCTGTATTTGATTATTTGAAACGTGGATATAATATTAACAATTTAATATATGTTTTAAATTGAATATGTATATTTGCCTGTCTTACACAACCAATCTTAATATTATTTACAAATTTGAGTAGGCTACACGCTGGCTTCCATGATTGAATGACGATACAATTTTTTGTTATAGAATTGTGACTTTACAAAGTGTCACCAAATAGCAGATGTGAAAAACATGCAAAATTTAATTCTAATATTGGGAAATTCATGAAAACACTATTGACCAATCTTCAGGTTATGTATACCCAAAGAGTACAACACCTTATATCAGTCGGTAGCACTTAAGTATGTATAATGGTGCACGAATCTCAAATAAAATCACTGGCATGGGCCAACATTTTCTCAATAGTGAAATTGGGGCTTCCCCTTTCACAATAATTAATTAACCACAGGTAGACTGGATGTTGTGTGTTTTATAAAAAAAACTGTAAGTCGTTATTTGACAAACTAATCGGTTCAGAAAATTCTATTAGTATACCAAACTATTAATATAATTGTAAGTCTCAAACATTTATATTTTCCATCCTTCCTCTACCTTGCGTAGATTTCTCTAATTGATTCATAGTGCACTGATCTATGAAAAAGAGCCATTATTAGATAATGCCCAAGGATGAAATGCAAAGTTTGGAAGAGGAATAGGAGACATTTAAGAAAAGCGTGCTCTTAATTGTAGAGGAGATATTATGGAGGACAATTGACCAGAGTAAATGGAAGAACACACCTTGATGTAACGACGTAGTGAAGTAAGAAGTGGAGGGGTATAACGAAGCATTCATAGAGAGTTTAAGGGTAGGAAAGAAGAAACAGAGGAATAGTATATGGGTAAAAATTTAAGAACTTGCGCGTGATAGAGGAAACTAGAAAGGATTGGATGCAAGCATGGATAGATATTTTGGAAATGGGAAGGTGTTTTATAGACAGGCAAGAAACAGGTTGAGGGAGAAAATATTCAAAACAAGTTATAAAGATGGATAAAGAATGAATAATGACTAATAGGGGAGAAGAAGAGAAGTAATTCTAGAAATAATATTACAAGATGATATTAAATCCAAAAGAGAAATCTGATGAGAGTGAAACAAAGGAAAATAAATAATTAACAGTACAGGAGGGAATGGGTCTCTCAAGGAAAATGGTGTAGGATGCATCAAAGCTGATGTACAGGAGTGGACTAATTAATGGTGAAAATTATAATAACTGCATAAAAAGTAGGAATACACACGTTATACATGGTGCTTAAAGTGATATGGAAGGAGAATAGTGTACCAGGAGACTAGAAAAGGGAATTATTTAACAAATTTGAAAACAGTACAGTGAGTCCACACCTATTAGTGGTGCAGCTGTTCACACACTCGTGGAAAGTTGGGAATCTCTATTTACCCATTATGCATTGAAACGTCAAACATAAAAACGTAATTATTACATTCAGCTGTTTGCCTCCAATATTGTGTGTTGATAACCCTTATTTATTCTCTTGAGCAGTCATCAACCTTATGGACCAAAAAAGGAAAATAGCTTTGCTTGCAGCCATAGAAGAAGGGCAAAATGTGAAAATATATAGACGCTAAATAAACTAAATTGATTAATCTTTCTTTTAAATCATCTCTTTTGAGATACGCCATCGTGAGAATGTTCTGTGTTTATAAATAACTCATGTTTTAAAGTTTGCGCATGCACTGATCGGGTATTCTTGGCGGGTTTTCTGTAGGCGCTGGAAAAGTTGAAATTATCTCTACTCGAGCAGTGTGGGCTACGCTGGTCATGCGGACATTTTGTCATTGGATTAGAGCCGTTACATGACCAAATATAAGCGCTGCTCTCGTTTTACAGTGAACGTATGAATCCACAGTAAAGCTTATGTGCCCCTGTACAAAAATTATGAGAATATACTTTAAAAGGAAATAAAGAAAATGAAAGAAGGGGGGATGGAAGAACAGTGCGTATTTAGGAAAATGAGGTATACAATAGACTTGATCTTTGATGTATGGCAGTTGATGGAAGAAAGGTATGAATGAAGAAAGGACTTGGTTTGGTATTTATGGATGTGAAAAAGTAAAATTATAATAGTGTGGATAAAAATAAATTCTGTGAAATGATGAAGGAGGCTGGAGGAGAAAGAGTGTGTATGAAGATAGCCTATGCTGTGTCATGATAGAGAAGCAGGAGATGAGTTTTCCTAGTAAAAAAGTGATTTAGGAAAGGGGAGTTCCTTCTCAACACTACTCTTTGAAATGCCAATGGAAATGGTCAGGAATAGAGTTGCAAGAAAACTTGGCGAGTAAAAATCAAAGTAATAATGTTTGCTGATGACTTGATGGTACCGGGGAAAAAGGAAGAGTAAGTACAATAAAAGCTACAGGAGGGAGTGATAATGTCGGCTGAAATTTAGCATGGTGGAGGATGAAGTGATGGTAATGACAAGGGAGAGGATAAGACTTATAAAAGCTATAAAACTGGATGTAGTGGAGCTGAGAAATGTACATAATGTGAAGTATCTTATATGTGTGATAGAGGCGAAGGGTGGAGTGTATAGAAGATCTAGTAAGAAGAGGGCAGCACGGGGAGATGTTCTGCAAGTGTGTAGGAGACGTACTATGGAAAAGGGAAATGCCCTTCAAGTAAAAGTAACTTTGCACCCATAAATACATAGCCAACAGAATAATGGACATTGGATGTAAGAAAGACATGAAAATTAGAGTCCATGTAGATGAAATTTTAGAGGAACATGCTAGCTATCACAATGAAAAACAGGATTAGGAATGAATTTGTCGGGGAAAGAGATGGCCTACAGGGTACATGAGATAGTAGTGAAAGTAGGATGGTATTGCCATGTAACGAGGATGGAAAAAACTAGAACCCCAAAGAGAATGATGGAGATGAAGTGTGTAAAGGAAAAAAAGATCGCAAGGGAGAATAAGAAATAAATAGAAAGAGCAGATAGCAGCAAGTGTGAGAGTGAGAGTAGAAGAAGGAAGAAAATAATAGAGAAAATGGTGCAAGGAAATAGGAAGCTGGAGGAACTTGACTAAACCGATCTTTTCACAGGCTGGAAACTATTATTGGTGATGATGCAGTATTCGATATTACCTCAATGATTCTCTGGAGTCCTTATTGTGTTTGGTAAAGATTTTTGCTCTCAGCGAATACTTATTATGTTTAAAATATATCTGGTATTACTATTCCAAATAGGTTTATTGTTTTAATAAATACTTGTCTAAATAATAAACCATTGCATTTTAAAATTGATATTTGATGTTTGGGGATACTCTTTCACGATCTATTTTTGTGTGTCATCTAGTGCAGTAGCGTCTCGTAACCAAAATTCTTAGGCAAGCTGGGAAGGGAGATCTGGAGGGGGTAAGGGGAATTTGGAGGGGGTCTGGGGTCCACCTCTGGACTTTTTTTTAATATCATATGCTTCAAGAAGCTATTTGGAGGTGGGTTTTTTATTATAATTGTGGGTTTGGGCGTCCTTCTGTGCCGTGATTTACATAAGGCACTCTAGAATCTATATAGCACGTGTCCAAGAGGATGCGGGGCTAGGAAGCGAGAACATATCTTGCCCCCTTTTATTCTAATAAGCGAGGAGAAATCCCCCCCAGTCTCTACTGCCCCAGTTCCACTTCCCCTAAAGCTAACAATTTTTAAATTAAGTAAATATAAAAACATTCTGTGTTTATATTTAAATATAAATCAACTATATTGTTTGTTGATTAGTTACGTTAAATATGCATATAAATAATAATATATTTTTAAAAACTTTTACTTATATTGCAACCTGCAGTATATTTGGTGGGTTTGATTATTTTAGATACTAAATGAGTTTTTCTATACTTATATCAATGATCTTCTACTCACTTTTTTATGGTGTTTGTAAATAAAGTCCATCCTGCTCTCCTTTTTTAAGAACTCTGCTATGACTCTTTCATGGAAGTCTATTCCTTGCTTCGATTTAAAAAGCGAACCCTTTTCAATTGAAAGAAGTGCCAAACCAGAAAGTCTATTTTGTCCCATAGTATTTCTGGAATAGGTTATTTCTCTTTCAAATATTGAAAATTATCTCTCAACTGATGGGATAATTGCCACAAGTTCATACAGCCTTTTACACTCCTGTAATGCTCTGTCTATATTATTATCACAGATATACTTAACCATATCCTCTAGAGCTTTACTTTTTATACCTTCCCTTGAGTAAACCTCGTTGATCTTGGAACGCGATCTGCTCGTGTCAAAATATTTTCCATGATTTCCAATCAAAGAAATTATTTGTTCATTATGAAGTGATTGTATTGATTAAATTTTGATTAATTTAACACTTATAAAAATTTTAGATTGTAAATTTTCTCATAGCGTGTTTGTATTTTTATGGCATTGTTTTAATTACTTCACAATAAACTTGTCTTAATTTCAATATAGGATCTTGATTTAAATTACGTTTACGTACCCTTTTTTCTAGATCTAGCCCCATTTGCATGGTTTTGGAATAAATGTCTTCAGATACAAGCCTAAGATTTGACAAGCTGTTTTTAGTCTCTTCAGCCTGTGTTTTACAGAAAGCGATATCCATTTGTTTTGTTTGAAAAATTTTGGAAAAATATTCAGTGTAGTCAAAAATCTGGGTGAATAAAATTATCAAAAATGAAACCTTCAGAAACAGCAATAGTTTCACTATCTTATTCTTGTGGGTAGTCTATTATTGTTTCGAACATTTCTATCATGCTTTCCCGATAGTCCATCACAGTATGTAAGTCTTTCACCATAGTGCCATCGATTTGGTGCAACACTGGTTAGTCTTTATCTAACAATTTTATCTAAGAATGAAACAAACAAATATATATATATACCATAATGTCTCCATCAGAGAACACACATCGAAACATTGTCAATAGCTGTGAAAGTTTTGAGATGTCTGAATTTTCGTCTAATAAAATACACACAAATGCTGTGTTGTGAATTTCTTTAATGATTTAATTTAGTAAAACTGTTTTAATCGACTCAATGAGGTAATTTTGTATTCCATCTGATAACCCTGTGAATACATTCGACGATTGTAAATGCTGAGCTAAAAATGAATCATCATCAGAAATCAATTTGAGGAGCTCAACATAATTTCCCCTCTTTTTAGAATCAAATTACTCGTCATGACCCCGAAATACCAGTTCTTGAGTGATCAAATAACATAGTGCGTCTATTAACACTTCAAAACTTCACGATCTATTTTACCTTAGCATTGTGTTGTTCAATGTCATTTTTTTATGTTTGTGCAGTGAAAGATATACCATTTTTTTATGGTAATAAATGCATTTATATGTGACAAAAGTACCTGCTGCAACAAACTCCACGAAAAATGTGTAGGCGCGGGCCGGGGTCAGTAATTTGTTGAATTCACCCCTTTAACGCAAAACTCCCCTAATTCTATTCCCACCCCCTTAAATTTATACTTTTGTCACGTCTGTGTTTTTAAAGGGAAAGAGAGGGGTATGCGATGGTATCTTTCAGTTTCTTCGGTTATAGTCGTCAACCTTCAGGCATAGCTTCGGTTGTTGAAAAGTCGCAACTTTGTTGCTTGTATTTCTACCTGAGTTCCATCGCTCTTCCCCTTCTCTCTCTCCTAAATCTATGACGTCACAAATAAGAAATACACTAGGTAGAGCTATGAAGACGGAAAAATATAGACTTTCAACCCCCATATAATGAACTAGTGCTCGTCTTGCATGCATGTTACGGTCACTGGCGCGTGCGGGAAAATTTCTTTCAAATACATTAATTATGCTTGAAGAGTATTTTTCAAACATTAAATAAAATAAAATTACTTAACTTCAAGCAAAGGCAAGCAGTGCTTGCCTTGCTCGCCATGACACGACGCCACTGATCTAGTGGTTGAAAATAACATATTTTATTTAAAATGTGAATTTCATAACATTCATCCTGACTACAGCTGCGTTAGCAGGAAGTAGGGGATGCCACTGGTGAGCGGCCTAAGCCACAGTTTCTCGTCTTTTGTTTGTAAAGCTCAAATAAGCCGGGAGGCTTTAGGGGATTACACAAATAAAAATCTTTCAGATTTGGACATACATGTTGTACTTATAGGTGTGACTTTAAAAAGTCAAAGTATGACAGGCCATGAGATGATATCAAATAGTTAATCTCTTCTCAAAATCAGCCAATCAGGAGGAAGTATTTTCCTGTGTGTGTTTATAGTATGCTGGAACTACAAGCCGTCAGACGTATTTGCATGTCATTTTAGTGTGTGGAAATGGAACACGATTATACAAGTGATATGATTGCTGTGAAGCAGGAGACCTTGATCAATTTAATATATAACTAATACTATATTGTCGAGCTATAGAAGGTTGTTATTTTTGAATTGGATCAACGTAAACCTACCACGTTACCTTGACGGGCCCTATCATTTAAGATTCAACATAAAGGAAATAAGCAAAGTGAGTATTCTACCATACAGTATATTTGATGTGTAAATTTTGTGAAGTCACAGAAATATGTTGTGGTTATATCTAATTTGACAAAGTATAAACCTTTAGTCTATAAGTTAACCTTTTTTGATTGTGTAATATTATGCTTTGTTCAAGTTATGGCGCAAAGCGGAATGAGTCCAAATGTCGGGATTATTTTTAATCTTGTAATAAATATCGTTATAGATGGTTCTACACATTGGTAATATTTCCTTTGATACTTTGAACTTTATGTATGTATGTGTGTGTTATTGAGTTGAATCACACATGAGTTCACATTAGTGCAAATTTATTTAACTACAATTGGAATGGAGTAGTTGTGGAATAGTATAAAATCGGAATAGGTAAATAAACACCAGGAATAAATTTTACCAGGCTTATCGAAGCATTTCGACTATTAATAATAAAAAAAACGTGGTATAATGTATTGGCCAATAATAATTTAAGACCGGCGTATACTACAACCAAATTATACTCAGGAATGCTTTATTATGAGCATGGTAGTTATGAAAACTATAAAACCATTTGATATTTATTTATTTGTGACCCTATTAAAATTTTACTTTACTTGTTTGAGTAAGACCATGTTGAAACCTCTTTCCTCAAATTTGTCGTGAGCCATATTTTCCAATACCAAACAAACTATAAATAATGCAATCTTCTCAGTACTCGGGTTCACAGACACTTTAAAGAATAAAAAATTGGAGCTTGGAAGGGAGATCAAGAACGGTACTAGCCATTTCCCAGGAAACTAAAAGACATACCTGGACAGGTAGTGAAAGTAAATAATACTAAGAAATTTGTCTACAACACGATGATGATATTTTAAAATCACTGTTCATTCAATTTTAACACTTCATCTTCATCCACCCCAACACTAGCCCTATGTCATTTACAACCGTATCCAACTCTATTTTTAGCAATAGCTTTCACCCAAACTCTTCGTGAGAGGACGCTATAACAGCTTTGGTATCGCCGCTTCTATCTAATAGAAGAACAATAAAAGTGATATTATATGCTAAGAAGGATGGGAAGGATCAAACTTAAGATAGATATTCAAGTTTAATAAAACAGTTTATTTAAATTTAAACAAGTTGGAAGTATTACTAATGGTTTGACGAGATCATATATTGTTTATTAATGGGAATTATATCTGTTACTTTAAATATTGTTGTCCCTATTGAGAACGTTATGTGTGAAGCACCTAGGTTTGACCTGCAACCATGACACGTATGGTTGTGTCTTTATTAGAAAAGGTGTAGCTCGTTAAAGTAGAACAAACACACATTCTAAAACTAAAGCACGTCTACCTCAACACAACGGCAATTTAAATTGGAAAAATTGTTTACTAAAGGTTATGCAGCACATAACATCACTCCAGCCTTGAGGCTGCTAAACGTTAACCAAATAAGCATATAAAAGAATTATAGCTATTAATACCTAATTCTAGAAAGTCCTAGTTTAAAAAGTTACAACTTTGGTAGTTAATTGAGCTATCTAGCATGAGTTAACTCCGTATTTAGTTAAGAGATACAAAGGTTTAAGTTCCTAGAAGAGAAACAATAAGTTTACAAATATTTAATGGCGAGCTACCAGGAAAGATACTATGGCTCCTCATTAGTACTGCCTGGTCATTCAATTGTATATTTAAATTTCAACACAAGTCTGGACAGAGACTATAACAACTGTAAACAGTTAAACATCAACTAAATCAAGCGGTGCCTGAAGGGGGCCGGACAAAATAAACAACAGGCCACTACTCTGCACTAGTAGCGTACTCACGAGTTGATCACCGTACAAAGGTACAAACATAGATATATTAGAGACTGGTATCAATCTAAGACCCAACTATGTCATGGAACAAAGCTATAGAGACCTGATTTCCACCATTTTTTTGATATAAGGATTTAGCCTAGCCTGAACCTGGCCATACAGCATAGGGCGTCTGGTTATTGCCCAGGTATTTAAGACTATGTCTTATGGACTTAGAAAAAACAAATCAGAAACGCTGACATTCAAAACCCCATCTTATGGACATAGCAAAACAGAGCATAAACCTTAGCATTCAAAACTATGTCTCCAGAAGTCCCCATCAAAGATTACTAGATTAAGTGCTCATAGTCACAGACTTTACTTCATCTGTGGTGAGAAGAGACCGACGTCCCAAACATCCTGATCACCACTGGTTTAGTCCACTGGTACTCGCTTAACTTCTAGGATATCCTCCGATGAATAGTTACGATAGAATACAAAATGTGACACACAGACAAAAGGCATGCTCCGATGCTTCCAGAAGGGGAGCACGAGAGCAAGTTCCAACACGTACCGACCAATTGGTCACACCGTGTGGTTCGCAAAAATTAAAAACGGGTTGTCGCGTTCGCGAAGTTCTGAAACAAAGAAACAGAGATTACATAATATTAGTAATATTGGGGTAAAAAAGGGGGATAAGAAATTTAGAAACCGACTAAGGGTTTTTTAGAGTTACGTGCGGAGACACTATTCTATGGGGGGCTGGGTGAGAGCCTCCCAAACCACTGTTGACACATCTCGCTTATCCGAGCAGGGCTTTGGGACGTCGATGGCACCCACCAGGGTCGATGACGTAGTTCCCAAGCCCCTGGATAAGAGGATTGGTGGCACCGGGAAGTCTGGCGTAGAAGGACTGCGCCAGTTTCCGGAAGTGGTCCTTGATGGTAGGCATATCCAGGTCGCGATGAAGAGTCTCATTCCGGACATACCAAGGTGCGCCCACAATGATCCTCAGACATACGCTCTGGAACGCCTGCATCCTCCTCATATACGTGTCCGCCAGGTGACCCCAAGCGGGACACGCATAGTCGAGGATCGGCCTGAGTAGCTGCTTGTACAGCGTCAGACCGTTCCTTGTAGACAGGGCGCTACGCCTGTTAAGCAGTGGGCCTAGGACTCCCAGCCTTTGCCTCGCCTTGTTGAGTCTTTCGTTGCAGTGTCGTCTCCAGGTCAGTTTTGTGTCCAGCGTAAGTCCCAGGTACTTAACACTGTCCGCCCATCTGATCTGTTCTCCGAACAGCTGGAGTGGGGCCGGCCTGTAGTACTTTCTTTTCCATGTGAAGAGCATTGCGGTGCTCTTCTCCACGTTAATACTTGTTCTCCAGGTTGTCAGCCACCCCTCCAACTGCGTCAGGTGCGTCTGGAGTCGCCTCTCCACCAGCTGCCCTCGCCACGACTCCGCTACTAGAGCCGTGTCGTCCGCATACAGAGCCAACTCGGTGCCTGGGGATTTTGGAATGTCGTTCACATAGAGACTGAAGAGCAGCGGGCCCACCATGGAACCCTGCGGCACTCCAGCCCGGATGCTTCTGACTTGGGAGGTGGCGTTCCCAAAGGTAGTGGAAAAGGTGCGATGGGAAAGATAAGATTGAACAACCTTAACTAGGTAGAAGGGTAGGTTCAGGGAGAGGAGTTTGAAAAGGAGACCCTCGTGCCAAACACGGTTGAAGGCCTTTGCCACGTCAAGAAAGACAGCACCAGTCAGCCTGTTGATGTTGAAGTTCCTCGTAACCTGTTCCAGGAGCCGGACAAGTTGATGAGACGTAGCGTGTCCCGCCCGAAAGCCGAACTGCTCGTCCACCAAGATGCCCCCCTCGCGAACATGTCGGGTCAGTCTCGTCAGTATTAGTCTCTCAAACAACTTGCCCAGACAGTCGAGCAAGCTGATCGGTCGGTAGGACGAAGCTAGGGCCGGGTCCTTACCCGGTTTATGAAAGCAGAGGACGTTGGCATGCTTCCAGAGCTCGGGGAAGTGACTCAGGAACAGGACGGCGTTGAATAACTCCACAAGGAAGTTAATCGCCTCCAAGGGAAGCTTTCTGAGGACCGCGTTACTGATACCGTCGGATCCGGGGGCCTTGTTTTGTCTTAGAGCGGCTATCGCCCGTGACATTTCTGTCACCTCCGTGGGTTCGGGTTCATCCAAGGGTCTGTACGAGACCGCACTGATGACCTGCGCCACGTGCGCAACGTGCACCGGGTCTGACGGGTTGTCAGTCGGTACAAATTGCGCCTCTAAGTGCTCAGCGAGAGCATCGGCCTTCTCCTGGTCGGAGTTGGCCACCCCATTGCGACTCACAATAGGCGGCCTAGGTGCGGGGACCCGCATCAAGTTCCTCGTCATTTGCCACAGGGACCTGTACTGCACGCACAGGCTCTCAATCTTGTCCTCCCAGACACTGTTCCGGTATTCTCGGACCATCTCCCGAACCGCATGGACTTTGCGGCTCCAGTTGGCCTTGTCTACCGGGTCCCTCGAGATTTGCCAAGCCTTCCTCAGCCGATTTTTCTCCCGGACGTGCCTGAGGATAGAATCGGGCAAGGAAGCCTGTGGCGCCCTCTTAGGACGGTGCCTCGGCGTCGAAGCTTCGAGCGACCCCTTGATGGCGGAAGTTATGAACTCCGCGCCGCGATCGATTTCTGCTGCTGTTCGAAAGGTAGGGGTGGGTCCCAACCTCTCTCTCAACACATTCGTAAACCTGTCCCAGTCAGTGCGCTTTAGGTCGAGTTTTTCGGGGGGGTCTATGAAGGACACCGCGCGTCCCAGGTTCACGAGAACGGGGTTGTGATCCGAGTCTAGCTCAGCTAGAGACTTCAGCACCAACCGCCTTCTGATCCCTCTGGAGACAATGAAGTCTAGGACGTCCGGGAGATAGCCGGGATTGAAAGGGAAGTGGGTAGGGGTCGGAGGCCCGGCAGCCACCAGGACGTGTAGATCTATGAGGTCGCGGAGCAATCCGCCGCGAGCGCACATAATCCTAGAGCCCCATGAAGGGTGCTTAGCGTTGAAGTCACCACCGATTAAAACAGGCGTGGTACCTCGAAGCAGCACCTCCATGTCAGCCCTCGTAGCCTGGTCGAACCGGTGGCAGGGAGGGAAGTAGATGGAAATGAGACGCACTGGGCCAGTCGAGGTCACCAGTTGGATAGCCGTTGCTTCCATGTGTTGGAGGGGAGGAAGTGAGACGACGTGGTGGTCAAGGACCCTTCGGACCAGAACCGCCGTCCCACCCCTTCCCACATCCCCCGTCGGTCACTACGATGGCAGATAAACTCTGCTAACGAGAAACTCATTGCGGAGCGCAAGTGGGTTTCTCCCAGCAGCATTACATCGACACGATGCTTTGCCAAGAAACTTTCAAGCTCAGCCTTCTTCCCCGCGACTCCGTTGGCGTTCCAGAGTGCGACCATGAGCTCCTTCAGCACTGGTGGTCCTCTATTCGGGTGCACTGCCATGAGAGACCAGGTAGAGGATGATGTGCTCCGTGACCAGGTGGCCACGGTTACTCCTCGGAGACTCCTGGATCTTCCTCAAGAGACTCGATGAAAAGTCCCATGGGTCCAGTCCCGGAATACCCTTGAGTAGCTCAATGCAATTTTTGAGCTTTGCAGCATCATCCTCGGGTGTGGGGGTTACAGGGGTGACAAGGGTGGGAGTTGGAAGAGGAAGGAAAGGGTTGGAAGGGTGTAGAATGGCAGTGTGGGTTGGGATAGGGAGAGGAGCGGTCTCGGGCGGGCCCTCGACCAAAGGGGTAGAACCGGATTCCACCGGTTCAGGTTTGGTGACTTCGGCAGGTGCCTCGGCCTGAGGTGGAGGGGTATCTCTCTTTGACAGCACACTGGCGAACGATTGTACAAGTGGCTTTGGTGTTGGAGCTGGAGTCACTTTCACCCTCCGTCCCGCAACGTGCCCCGAGGGCTTCTGGCCTTCACTTAGCCCATCCGTCCTCCCTTCTTGAGGCTTGGAGACCCGCACATTCCCTGCCGCCCGCAAGGACTTGTACGTGGGACAGCCCCGCCACGCCGAGGAATGAGCTCCTGAGCAGTGCAGGCACTTCGGGGGAGATCGTCTCTCCTCCGGGCACCCGCCCCTCTCGTGGTCACCACCACAGAACCCACACCTAGGGTTAGCGCGGCAATCCCTCCGCACATGACCAAACCGGAAACAGTTCTTGCACTGAACCGGGTCGCCTGGAGACTTGTACTTCTCCACCCTGACGCGGAGCCCGCACAGGACTGATATGGAATACAGCCTTGCGGTGTGCTCTCCGGGCGTCAGAGAGACAACGAAGTTCGGCAACCGCTGCCTTTCTCCGGTCGTCTGATCCCGCTTCCATTGGGAGAGCATCTGTGTGATGGATTTCACGGGGAAACCCATCTCCACTAGCTCCTCCTGGATGTCGTCAGGGTTTGTCCGTGTCAGGAGTCCCTTCACCACGACCCTGACCAGTCGCTCCCGTCCCAGCTCGTAGGACCAATGCTGGATCCCCAAGCTCGGCAAGAACTTCTGGAGGGCGCGGTAATCTTCCTCCGACCCGCACTGGAGGCGCACTCGGTCCCCCGGCTGCCTGGCCGCCTCCACAGGCTCTCGAACCTTGGACCGGATGGCCCTCAAAATGTGAAGCAATGGATGGTGGTTTTATACAAGATGCACTGACGTATTAGGGAAGGGACATCAACAAGGCGGGGGAGAGGTAATTTCCTAAAAATGAGCAAAAAGGCAACTAGCGCTAAGAGACAGCCGCTGAGGACAACACAGGGAAGCAGCCCGTCATTATTGTTTGGTCTGGCAAGCGTTCAAGATATACGTATGTTGAACTTCCTCCAGTGTTGAACCGTCAGATTACTTTCCTCAAGTTTGGGCTTTTACAGCAACACGATTTCACGGTGATAATCGTATATAAATTATTTTGAGTGTAAGTGCTAACGGCTAATTAGCACGTTACGCATTTACAACGTTTTCCTTTCACATTTGGTCCACAACTCTTTAAGAGCCCCACAGTTTTATCAAATTATGGCAAGCCTACCCTGATGAGATTAGTTTACTAATTTAATATAGTTAAAAGCTTATGAGTAGCAAACAATATAAAGAAAGATCGAAAATGGCACGCATGTGCTGAAATAACCCACCACGTCAATGGATAAAACCAGTCAGCAAAGCCCTATAAATGAAAAACATTAGATTATAGAAAAACAAATTGTGTAATTTCAAGTCAACTTAGCTGTAGTAGATTAACAATTTGTAAAATCAATTACAGATGGGGCAAAACATTTCAGTGAAATGTAATGTAATTGTTACTTATTGACATGTATTAAAATAAAATCATGTTAGCAACGCAACTTCATGTTAGAAACTCACTGAAACCTATTGCGTGAGGTTGGCGAGACTGTTTGGTACGGAGGAAATGCTTGTGATGGCAACGTTGTGGACGTGGATGAGAGATGTGCGAGTGAGGATCATATAAAGGGGTTGTGTTTGTGTAAATGTGCTTAGCACATATGTTCGATCAACAAGTGTGTCATTTACAATGTGAGGTACAATAAATCAGAAGTGGGATGAACACAAATAATATCCATTTCTTCGTTTAAATTCGTAACCGGTTTTCCTTGTGTTTAATTGCATAAAGCACCTGAAGAGTTATCTAAGTTTTTGATAACAACTGTCAATTTCATTAAATTTACATGTTTTGAATTTAAATAGCAATATTAACAGGTTGCAATTGCTTAGAATTGGAAATAAAAAAATGGACAAACTGTCACGGATGATGAACAATTAAATAAGACATGAAAACGTGGATACACCGTGGTCACCATCTTGTTAGCGTGGAAAACATGTTCAATATATATATCTTGAGATATGAGTGTTTTAAAATGAACACATTGTGATTTAACTTCCAATAGCACTTCAAAAATTATAACACCAGAGATAGATATATAAGAATCTCTTATACGCTAGGGCTAGTTAACTTCGACCTGACTCAGTTCCTAACCGAGAGAGTTACCAGAGCTGTATGTATATTTGTAATGGAACATAAGGCCTTAGTGAGGGTGAAGTAAAATGTTAATTATTTAAAATAAATTAAAGTAATCGTGATACAGGTTGGTATACACTTATAAGGGTAGCCATGTGATAAAGATTTTTTTCAAAAGTTTCTAAACAATTTACATGTATGATAAAAATGTGTCCAAATTTGGCAAAAAGTATCTGAAGTAACATTTATTCCAGTAAATGTTGATTATAATTGGTAAACCCACTGTACTTTGGCCCATTTTAACATGTATACTTAACAAAATTTTAAAAAGTAAAATATTAATTTTGTCTTATTTAAATCAAACTCAAAATGTATACAGAGGATTTTTCTTTCCTTAGGTAAAAAATGTCTTCAAGACCTTCAATGGTAGGTAAGTTTTCGATAAAAATAACCTCAATTATTTTATAAATACAAGTTTTCGATAAATATATTTTCAACCAATGTGTAAAAAAAAGTAGTCTTCATAAATATAACTTTGCTCCCGCAAACAATATTATCAAGGCCAAACAATATATCTCAAATACGGCCATAAGTGAAAAATAAATGGTAGAATGCTATGCACAGACTTCCTCACGCCTTTGACTAAAAATTTAGTCATTTTTTTAAAACTCGTAAGATATGTGAAACAAAGGACATCGTTGAAGAAACTTACCAAAGAGCATAAATGGTATTTTATATATATATATATATATATATATATATATATATATATGTTCCTCCCTTCTCATTGTTTTTGTAACAGTATATATATATATATATATATATTGTTTTTGTAACAGTATATATATATATATATATACTGTTACAAAAACAATGAGAAGGGAGGAACATCTTTTTCCACGAAAGAGAAGAAAAATTTTAAATTTCAAAGACCTACATCTTATATATAAAATTCTCGTGTCACAATGTTCGTTCCCGTACTCCTCCGAAACGGCTTGACCGATTCTCATGAAATTTTGTGAGCATATTGAGTAGGTCTGAGAATCGGCCAACATCTATTTTTCATACCCCTTAGTGATAAGGGTTGTCCACCCTTAACATTTTTCTTTAATTTTTAGACATTTTTTTAATTTCTTTATTTTTTTTATTATGTCGCATTAAAAAATACATACAACCCTAAATTTTTACCCTTTTATTACCAACCCCTATTTTTTAATAGCCATTTTAGTAATTTAATCATTTTTCTTCCCCGGTCGATATATATATATATATATATATATATAGACTATGTATTTTATATATATGTATCTATATATATATAAAAAGAAAAGTTCTGACTCATCAAGGCCCAACCCAAATCCTTGGACCTAGAAAGCTGAAATTTTGCACAGAGGTTCCCTTTATGATGTATACAAGGAACAAGGACGGATTTTTTGAAATTCCCACGGGATAGGGAATAAAGAGTATTAATATAATTAATATAACACACTGGGTAACGGGCAGCGTTGGGAGTTGGGATTATGTATTTCTTATCCCACAGAGGGTCACGGGAAACGCCGTGCGGGACTGCTAGTAATATATATATATAATATATATATATATATATATAATGTATAAATATATATATATATATAAATATATATATATAAGTAGTGATATTGGCTCGGCAGCCCAGTTTGACCAACTTTTCTCTGATTGGCCAGATTTGGTCAAGTGACCCTCCTTCTCTCTGATTGGTTGCTATAAATAGCCCCCTCCAACCCCTGACTTCTTTGCCCAAGTCCGAAATGTTCATGGTGTATAATTATTAATGATTGTTAATTGATTATTGCTAATTAATTATTGGCTAGGATTGAGTTGTTGGTTTCACATACCTTTCAGGGTTATTTTATACTAGCTTTTGCCCGCGGCTTCGCTCGCGTTAAAGTTTATTTTGTCAATAAATTCAGGTTGTCGGTCGACACAGGAAGTATATGAAAATAAAAACGATGAACTTATTCAGGTTGTTGGTCAATACAGTTAGAGATAAAGAAACATACAAACTACACAATATAAATAAGGATTAAGTGTAGGAGTAGAAAAGAAGTTGTGGAATGTGTGTCAGTAGAGTCATGGCTATGCCTTGCCGCGAATTGAAAATCCCACTCCATCTTAAATTTTACCTACAGTTAATTAACATCCCTTATTTATTCCGCTTTTTATTGGCCGTTGCAATCATGGGAACAGAATAGATCATTATTTTAGGACGCTCCTTATACTATGTTTTATGTCCTTCCATTTGGCACAAATACATATAAATTCTGGGTATTGGACACACGCGAACATGCTAAATATAGCTGGCCATGGGAAAAACATGGCTTTTCCAAATGCACCCCTGCTACTTGCAATGTTTGCCCTTGCGCTTTGTTAATAGTAATAGCAAAACTAAATTTGATTGGAAACTGGAGTCTTTTGAATTGAAATGGTAGGTCAGTGGGGATTATTGGGATTCGTGGTATGATTACACTTTCCCCTTTTCCCACACCTGTTGAAATGGTGGCACAAATTATATTTTGCCCTATTGGTGTAATCCGAAGCCTCGTCCCATTACATAATCGGGGTGCATCTAAATTTTGCATAAGCATAAATGGTATACCTAATTTCAATTGTAGTTTATGCGAGGGTACACCCGATAGCTACAGAGAATTTAAAAACTCAGTGGGATATGAAGTGCTCTGTTCTGTGTCCATGATTGTATCTATTGACAAATACTCCTTTATTTCTCCCTGCACCTCTTTCAAAATGTCATTGTTGATTTTGTTAACGATTTCGTTTTTTGGTGCAAGAATTGCTCTTGCACACAACCAGTGATCACAAATAAAATTTTGTTGTAAATCTGGTTAAACATTATCAAAGAGCTCCACATCATTTTCCACCAAATTACAGAATTCCCCTCTAAGTAAAATACAACCTTCAGCATCCGTGTCCAAACGTCCATCGCCAATTTTCAATAGTGTCTCTGCGTAATGTCCTGAATCTACGTTATTATAAAGGTGGACTCTCATATTCGTTGTTAGGCTGAATTTTTTAATTTTTGCCCACAATATTGATGACTTGAGACAGGCTTTGATTTCATCTGCATGTGTGCCCCTCTGGATCACCGGTAGAGTTTGTCGGAAGTCACCAGCCAGTAAAACTACCATTCCTCCCATAATATCTGTACTGTCTCACAAGTCCTGAAGTGTTCGGTTTAACGCCTCTATAGCTTTTTTGTGGGACATCGTACTTTCGTCCCACACTAAAAGTTGACATTGTCGTAGCATCATAACTCGAGAGCTATTTTTACTGAAATTGAAGATGGGTGACTCTTCCTGTGCTAGTGCAAGATTTAATGGCAATTTTAGAACGGAATGTGCAGTACGGCCGCCGTTTAGTAGTCTAGATGCTATACCGGAGGAAGCCATGGCAACAGCAATTTTCTGGTATTTTCTTATGAACGCCAATAATAAGTTCAGCAAAAACGTTTACCTGGTTCCTCCAGGGGCGTCGAGAAAGAGGAGTGCACCATTCCCTGACTCTACTTGACGTAACACCTGTTGAAATACGTGAATTTGTTCTGGAAGCAACCTAGGAACTAATTCGGTTACTTTCTGTTGCAATGCTGTGAAATCATAGTTTAATTCCCGAGTAATTTCATCGTTTAAGTCATTTTCATCTGATCGTCGAGGGCTTACCATTCCAAAATCTTGAAGCTTCTTCCCCGTCATTGTCATAACCTTGTTTTCAGGTTTCGTCAGTGCTTCGTAGTAGATGTGCTCATTAAAAGTCATATCTGCATGTACTTGCTGTAGCCGCCACAAAATATCTTCCACCATGTACTCTTTGTACTTATCCCACAGCGTTTGAGGATTGGAAAGACCGCAAGATGATATGAGGGTTGCGTAAAGTTCCCTGATTTTGTCTGGTGATCGGCACTGCACGGCTTCCTCCATAGTTTCGTCCCAGTGGTTATCATTCTCTAACAAACGTAGAGCTTCACGTGCTTCTCTATATGTTCCTCATTCCTGACCATTGACAATTTTAAGGTCTCTATAGCTAGTTGGACCTCGAACACGATGCTATAATATGTGCAGACAAAAGCATTTAAAGTTCGTTACATGGACGGTGTAGACACGACCAAGAGCGTCTGATTATTTAACCCCTGGTAAATCTTCAACAGGCGTACCTTGATCGCGGCGTTTCCAATCCTTTTTTGAGGTGTTCCATGTATAATAACTGGGTACTTGGGAATACAATAATGTTTTAGCGAAAGTATCTGTCTGACAAAGCTGGAAAAAGGCAGTTAATGTGGTTTTAGGAGGTGATGAAATCCTTTCCTGGAAATTACTCTCAATATAGAAAACACGCTGTCCTTTTCTAAGTGTACGGCAATATGTGTAACAGTCGGATGTCTTTCGTGTAAGGGTAAACCAAGGAGCCGCCACGCTGCCTCATTAATATTGACATATCGCCCTGCTTGATAGGCTTGTACTTCATTAAGATTTTGCGCTACACCTTCGTTACGCAGATTAAAGATCGCCTTATCGCTCCCTCTATTAATGTATTTGCAAATATATTTAATAGCATGAACAGAGTTGCAGGCTTCTACATTAATGTGGGCATTAAATATTTACATAGAATGGGTGAATACGTCACATCCCAGCTATTATCAAACGTTCGGACCACCCCACTGCGAGTCTGAATCGTAACACTTCTACCACCATATTCGGGTGCTCTTCGTCTGTACAAAGGGTAGCCCTTATCATTGTGCACTTTTTCCTTTAGCAGCTCTCGGGGGATTTTTTTTTTTTGCACATTTTCCATTTTTCATGCAAAGCTATGCTGGATTGCGTGCCCCACAGGGGCCATGAACCATGTTTCTGACTACGGTATCGTGCAAATCCTTATCTTGTTCTGGATCCGGAATCTCAGCGCTTATTATGTTATCTATTTGGTTGGGACGCAACTTTTCTTGCAACCAAATAAGAATGTGCACATGTGGCAGTCCTCGTTTCTGCCATTCAATGGAATACATGTGGCACTGGACGTTTCCAAATACTTTTCCCTTTGTAATAACATTCATTAGTTTTTGGACTTTTAAACGAAACACGCGGGCAACTAAGTCATGTCGGTCAGTAGCTCTTTGCCCGGGCATAAGATATTCTGTTATTTCCTTCCATGAGGGATTGCAGGTGAAAGTCACGAATAGGTCAAGCCTGCCGTAAGTGCGCACATAGGCGAAAGCGTCTTGTGTGTATTCATGCAGATAGCGGGGGCTGTTCACAAAAGTAGAGGGAAGAATAACCATTCTGCCTAATTGTTACCATCCGTGCTAATCGCATCTTGCAGGTAAATGTAATTTTCAGCTCGCAGTTTTTTCTGGTTTAAAGAAATGTAACGAAGACGTTCGCTCTCTACTTTGATGTACATATCTACTAAAAATTGGTGAAAGAGCTGTCTTGACCGCGGAAGGAGGTAAAGTCATTTTCTCGAAGAATCATGTTATAGGCGTAAAAATCCATGCATGAAACTTTTTTATTGGAAATTGGCTATTTTGTAGTTTTGTAGCGCCACAAACACAAAACAAAATATTGTTCGAGAATAGGAATAAAAATATCAACTAAAATCATTCATGTCTGCACTAGTGAGCATGTAAACTAAATGCAAGGCTCATTTAGTCTAGCCTACTGGCAACGGGGAGATCGGGGTTCAATTCACAGCCGGTCATTCTCGAGATATTTTTTCTAAATGTTATTCTTTTATTTCTATATGCAAGTACAGGTACATTTCACCTACATTCTACCATCATCACCCCTACCCTATTAACGGGAGGAAATATGTATAGCCCGATCGGTTAATAAGACAATGAGCTAAAAACTAAAGTCGAAGAACGTCGAGCATGACCTTATTTAGGGTGCTGTGCTCATTATAGGAGCCGGGGAAAACCTTACTAAAATGACAAATAGCTACTTGTGCTAACTTGTATGAATTTTTATAATCTGCATATTGTTCTTCTCATTCAAAAAAAAAAAACTTTACACGAATCAACACATTGAGGAGCTTTGAGCGAAAAATCACCACTCCTCTTTTGATTAGAAAAGATATCAAATAAATAATGTCAATAGATATATTGTGTTTGTTTATTTCTAAGAGATTCTTAAATATTTTATTCCTATAAACTCATTAGGTAAATACAAATATTTATGGTGATTTAAAAAATTAAACTAAAGATTAGGGCTAATGTTAAAGGGTGTTAAATTAGTGAACAATATTTTTTAAATAACGGCTGTTTCCATAAGCTACGGGATTTTTTTAAATAGTATATTGACTTAGTGTTAACATTTATGACTAATTCCCCTTTTTAGTTTGTTTTGCAAACTTGTGTGTATTTTTATGTATTTGAAAGATAAATTTTGTGTTGACAACTACAAATATGTTTTATGTTACATACTATTTTTATTTTGACAAATGATGTGCATTTTTATTAATTTATTTCAAACCAATATTATTAAAGCAAAGTTTTTGTTTTGCCACTACATGAACGTCATTGTTCAACGCTCGATTTATTTATCTGACCATAACATAATAACTGTCCAGATAGCTAGACATTCTTTTGTGACTAAATATTATATTGTGTTTACTGGGGAGGGTGCTGGAGAAGAGACTTATTTCAAATAATGGTTTAGGGTGAAATCATCTCACATGTATAATTTACTAGCAGGTTGAGCCATTCTTTGTACCATATCAAACTATTCAAATTAGGACGTTCAACATCCGGCTGCTAGCATTTATATAATTCCTCCTTGCACAATACCAAGCTAACTATGGCAACCATAATTTAAATTTCACGCTCAGCTTTTACTCATAAACTTGAAATTTTAACACTTATCTTATTCTCTGGAGTAATCCCCATATCTTTTCCCCAAATTTTATTTTTCTACCGAAGTTAAAACGTCTTTCTTATTTTGACTCTCTCCCCCAAGTCCTGGAGCCCAATTTTGTAATTCCTCATTTCGTAAATTTTCCTTGTTAAATGAGGTGGTCCTCCTAAAGATCTTCGAAATTCCAATTTTTCATCTTATCTCGAAGGAGCTTAGAGTTTTCTGAACACACACCTAAACTCATTTTTGTTTTTTTATATTTTACTAGCATGAAGTACAGCTTTGCCCTGTAGAATAGTATAGGGTAACTAAAAAGATTAAAAATGGTAAAAATTAAATAAAATTAATTTGTAATGGTTATGTAATAAGTTAAAAATAAGGTTTAAGTATATAAAAGGGGTACTAAGGGAAAAGAGACGGACAGACAGACCGACAGACAAACGGCATTGCGGAAACCATGTTATTGGTTTCAGGGGGTCATTAAACGTTGACATTTATCCAAATTTTGAGTTAGATTTTTTTGACAATCACAATACTAGTAGATCTAGATAATTCCTTGTATTTATTTTTGTTATTTTTAAACAGTAAATAAGGTAGTTTTTATTCAATATTTATCTGGCTTTGGCTTTGCATACAATATATCGAATATAGTATGAATTTGCTTTTTTTCAATAGTAAATTCAGGGGTTATTTTAATATGTAGAGCATTTATCTCTTTTGAAATATAAATTGTAAACCTGGTTTTAAAAGGTATCTTATGCACTCGACACATCTTTAATGCTCTTTATTTTAACAATCACATAATTAATGTATTTTTTTAACTAGTATTGAGTCTTGGGGGAGACAAATTCCCAGTTTTCCCTCTATTGGGTGTGCCACTGATCTATATATACATATATTGGAAATTTTATATATATACACACGAGTATATAATACCCAAGGAAGAACAAACAGAGAATTTCTGCATTAGTCTTTTTTTGGTGGTATAACTTCAATAGAGGAAACACTCAAATTTTCTATGTTAATAGGCTGCCATTTATAAATTATAAGAACTACATTATATCTATTAAAATAACTGAATATTTTGTTTTTGCTTAGAAACATTTTTGACAGTATTTTATTTTGTGATAAATTAATGGAACACTATCACTTTATAAACATTTTCACGTAAATTAAAATATATAGTACGACACAATCTTACATACTTTCGCATTTAGTAACTAACCAAGAGTTGGTTTACTTCCATTGTATATTACAATTAGGAAACCAATTTTCATAATTTGTCGTCAGTAACCCATAAGGAAATGTCTGTGCGGTGCACTGTACCATTTATTTATTTTTTCAAACCTCTAAACACTTTAAGCAAGATTGATCCTGCTAATTTTAAAGTATGGTGTTGCGAGTAGAGACATGCCTACTTTGATGAGTTTTGTTTAAATCTTTATATTAATTGTATAAAGCCGAAAATGACCGAACTCGATTGAGTATATACATTAATTTGGACACCCTTCGCTTATAAATTGTGGGCAGGAGGAAGATCACAAAGCAAACATGTTTGTGTCCTTGTATATGTGTGCGTGTGTGTTCAAATATCACACACACACACACACACACACAAGTACGATTCTAGAATTGTTAGTTTTAATTGTTTAACTTTGTAGAAATTCAAACCATTCTATTCTCAATGAATAGCTCTTAGCTAAGGCTTGAAAAGAAGTTGGGCTATATTTGGTTTTATTAGGTTTGTTGTGGTGTGATTAAAGATCTTATGTATGTTATCTGATCCAACCAATCATTCTAACATATTAATTAGTGCCTAGACTGTTACTTTACAAAGAAAATAACGTCCACGCCTAACAATAATATTATATTTTATAAATCATTTTTTTAAGGAATTAAAACAATAGACAATGGTTAACAAAATTCAAAATAAAACTTTCATGCAAACATGTTAGTAAAATTTGGTTCTTAGAAAAGAATGTTTTAAATTTAAATTGTATGTGTATTCTTTAAAATATTCAATAACATTAGTTTGATCTAGTCCTATGTCAGTATGTTTAATTCCATTTCCAATCTATTTACATTTTAATTTAAAGTAATTAATCATATTTTAGATATTAAAAGGAAAATAGACTAACTACTTTAAAAAATTATACAATTTCTTTGTATTCAAAATATAATAAGTTTTTTGTTTATATAAGTGTGTATTTTTAATAAAAACCCATGGTTTTTTTTGGGATGGATAGAATTGTAACAACCCTGTCTCAGCTAACTATACTGGCTTTAATTATATGCAATTGTAACAAAGAATTATCGCATCAATATTATTCACCATTACAATTTTATCTTTAGTGTTAACTTATATCGTTGATGTGACTTGATATGAGATTTATTTAATTTTATTATAAAAACCACTTTTTCAATTACACTTTTAAATACCGTTGTTTGATACTTGGAAACAATAGGAAACCCCAAAAACAACACTACTCAATCCCTAACTTCCAATACTTAATTTAAGTAATTTTAAAGATTAGACACTTTACAAAGCTTTTTGTTTATTAATAAATAAAGAAGTGTTTAGTTTGTCATTGGTTTTATTTATAGTTCTTTCCCCCTAATCCCCAATTCCTTTTAAAGTTATTATTCGCACTCTCACGACAATTTTATCTTGCCATAATAGTTTCAAGAAAAATATGTTTTTGGTCTAAGTAATAGCAGGCAATGTTTTTAAAATGGCATGCAGTCGGGCGCGAGGCGGTCAGCGCCTGATATTTTGAAACCAAACCTTCCCTCCCACACCTTCACCTCTTCTCTTCAAATGGCATGAAGTCAGGCGCGCGACGGTCAGCGCCTGACATAGTGTGACCAAACCTTCCCTCCCCTTAACCCGTTGTCCTCCTCCTGCTATAGCTAGCATTGCTTATTCTTCTTTTGAAGGCGCACTCTCTTACGCGCCCTAAGGTTGAAAGCTTGTGAAATGTGTATAGAGTGAACCAGCAATAATTGTTGTCAGTCATCCTGCGTGCTCCTGCATCTTGAGGAAGTGTGTGGCGTATGTGTTTATAATAATATTATTTAGGGCTATTTTAGGATAATGTTTATTTGGGTTATATGTTTTTATATTTTTTTGTAACTAGGCATAATATGAATAGTTCAAATCAGGCGCTTAAGAGAACGAATATTGCAAGATTAACTCTTGATCAAAAAAGAGAATTGAAATCATTAGGAAGGCCATGTCCTGAATTTTGTATGGAACAAAGTGAAAACATATCTACCTATATATGCATGCACATTACACAGCTGGAGAGTTTCTACAACACATCCACGTCCTTTGGGGTTTTTTTTTTTTTTAATCTTTCCATGGTGTTTGTGATATTAATTTTTGAGTTTAACTAAATTAATATTTAGCAAAACATATTCCGAAATTTGTGCTTTCTTTTAAATATATTATTTAGAGATAATTTATGAATTAGGTGACCTGGTGGTCTAGGGGTAAGGTGTCAGACTTCTGTGCTGGCGGCCGGGGTTCAATCCTCGGTCCCGGCACAGATTTATCTGATTTCCAAACCCTTCCTACACCTCTGACAAGACATCTTGTGAATGTGTGGAATGCCAGGCCGCCACCGTGGTTCGGATTCCACGTTAAACTGTAGGTCCTTCATTTCATCTCACAATCACCCTACCATCACACATTAGCGTAAGTGCGTATAACCCGAACGGGTAGTAAGACGCGGTGCTAATAATAATAATAATAATTTATGAATTAAAAGGCTGCGCCCTCCAGCGTCTAAAGTGACGAGCCGCCACTGGTTCTTTCCCTAACGCTAAATGACTGGAATTTGTAAATACTATGGGAATTAAACACACATGGAAATGTATTAACTTTTTCACAATTGTTTTGTAAAGTATTGTAAAATTTTACTTAATATAATTTATATTTTTATTGTCTTTAGGTTGAGTATACTATAATTTTGATCGTAAGAAGAGTAATGACTGTCACAAACGTTAGTAAAACTGCATTGATTTATTCATATCTCAAGTAATGTGATTTAAATCTTTAACTTTCGATATATATTATAAATAGGCCTACCTTTAAAATAATAATTAAGTAAAATGCCATCAACTTTGACCACCACTTTTTGTTATGTATTTATTTGTATTTTCTAAACCTGTTCTTCCTACAAGAATTAGGGTATACCTGGCCAAAAGCATTGGGGGATGATTTTCACTTTTATAGTTATCACATTTCTTTTTTTTTACATCCTTGTCAGAAAAATGTTGGTGCATTTCCAATAAACAATTTCTTAATTTTCAATTAGTATAAGTAAAATCCTTGTATATAATGTTAATGTAAAAATAAATGGTTTATATCCACACTAGTTTTAATTTGGTCTATTATGAATTATTATTAAAACAATTTAAAAGATTTACTCACATTTTAATTTATTGAACCTTTTATTTTAACAATTAACTTTCAATTAGAATTAGTTATTGTATTAATTAATGCAGAATATACAGGTTTTAGGCCTACACCTTAATTAGAAATACAGATTTAATATACTATTATTGATAATTAATAATATACTATATTATACATGTGTACACACTGAAAGAATGTTGAATTAAAACTACTACAGCTATGTATAGTTTTGAGATAGAACCCAAACCCGGCCTTCCAAACATTAGCCGAGAAAAAAAGAAGAAACCGACCCTCTACTTTCTTTGTCTCGGAATCTATTTTTGGAAAGAATGTATACCTGCCAGTCAGTCAACCCTACAGGCGACGAAATGTCTAGCTGTACAGAGGGGGAAATGGAATTGAAGTTCTCTACAAGCACGAAGCGTAGCGGATTTGAAACAAAATAGAATGTATGGGGTTCCCCCTTAACAAAAATGGTTTATACAGATGTATATATAGGCCATATATATAAACAATGGTAAACATCTGAAGACATTCTCAGTAAATTAAAGAGGTCTAGTAGGGTAACTTTACCTTAAGAGTAAATAGTCCTACCGTTTAAATCAATAACATACCTAGCAAGATTAGTAGGTTATGCAGAGATGTAACCCGAGAGGAAAATAACGTTAATTTATTTCACTTTCCTGTTGTTGTAAGCCTCCATTCCCGTATTTGCACGAACCATCCTTGAACACGTTTGAACATATATAAAGATGTTTTCCGAGGTTTTGTTTGATCTTATTCGTGTCAAGATCGTAGAGAATTAATAGGAATAAAGTAAGTAAACCATATTCTATAGACATAATAACGTTTGTGGCATTTCATATGTAACGTGGGGCGCACGTGACCTGGGAGGGTCACAGGCCGTTCACACGTGAACCACGAGTTCTTTTAGAGATATTGGGTTATGCTGCTGACCAAACACGAATGAAAATGCCCACGTAATATTCAAGGTTTTGATTATTATAATTACCACATACATACACCCACCGATTAACTATATATCTAAATTAATTATAACTAAACAAGTCATTAAGTAAAATAAAAGGATCCTTAATCAAGTCTGTAACTTAATAAACTAATAGAGCACACAGAGATGTAAGCAAATTGAATAAACAAATTAACAACTATAAAACACCTAATAACTATACAAATACTTAAAGAAACAATCACAAAAATGTTCATTAATACAGTATTCCACAATAACAACAAATGTAATTTGTCCCACACACGATACACGGCGGTGACCCGTTATCCACAAACGCCGGACTCGCTGACCCACCCGCAGAAGCGCTAACCTGCTCACTGGTCACTCTGGCTCACACGCTTGACACGTCGGTCCACACACTGTACACACCGGTCCACACACTCGCACTGGGGACACCCGGACTCATTAGTCGAGAATCAAGAACTGAGTACCCACGGCTATCGCTAATCCCCCAGTCAAGTGAGAACGTCGCTGCCTACCTGCTAGACAAGGAGGGAGACAGAGAGAACAAGGAGCGCAGCCAGGGTAAACAATGAGAGTGCGCTGGTCCCGCTGTTAAACACTAATCTTGTTACACTATGTTTCCTCAATTCTATTTATTTAGGAACTGGTGCAGGAAGTGGGGTTAATACCGTGATTTCCGTTGTATATTTCCAGACATTTGTAGCTCGTTCACCTTGCTTGATCTCACTATAATGCAGGCTATAGATCATAGGACTATAGTGTAATCAATCAATGCACACATTCTACCTTTAGAGCAAGCGGTAGTGTATATAATCAGGGACTCCAAAACTGTAAGGGAGAGGAGTCTCTAACCATCTCCCCATCCTCCTACAGTATTTCCCAAATATATTCCAAGCATAATATTTCTACCATTTTCACTATAGTAAATAAGATACATTTGGTTAGAGTCAAGTGTTTTTCTTAGAATTATTTATGTATCACAGTGCGGTTATATTAAAAACATGTCAAGCGAGGTGGTATCTGAAAGTTACAAAAGTTATTAAAACCACTTTCACATAGTCATGCATTGAGTCATGCGATCTGTGGCTTTCCCTTTTAACAGATAGTATTAGTGCTAATAAAATAATATTTGGAATTGGTTTAATTCTTTCCAATGATGATTACGAATAAATAAGTTTTTAATTTCTAAACCACCCTTCCTACCATGTTCTAACTATACATTGTGAGAAAGAAAGGCATCAATGAATGTTCTAGTGAAAGGATAAACCTTTTTATATTAGCTTCAAGTTTTCACAGGGTACGGCCCTTGCATATCACTTATTTAGCTTACTGGGAATTTGAATATCGTTCTTGATGTAAGAAATTAATACGATTACAACTGGACAGTCCTATTAAACCTAAAATAATAGCTTTACATTGTCATAGGATCTACCAAACACACCATAAAATCCCAATAATATCTTTTGGTGCTAGCAATTAACTAGTAATCGACTTTATGTTATGTGTAGTAAATATTTAAAATATTTTGGAAAACTTATTATATATAATGTTGTTTTTGTTGAAACAAATCTTGTAGGAATGTGTTTAGTCTAGATAACTAAATAAAACTTTATTTTATAGATAACTTGGAGTCTTGGGAGTTGCCTGTCTTTTACGTTTTGGATATGTGAGGAGCAGGCAGTAGAAAGATGATAGTAGACAATCTTTTAAAAGAGCGAGCCACAACAACTTTCTGAGCACATATTCAACTGAGTCTTCCTCTTCTTCAAAGATCAACAGTTCGACCACACTATCGATTTAGGCAACAGGTATTATACCACCTATTGTTTTTTAATTTTGAACACATCTTTGCTATTTAACTCCGTGCTAGATTTTTGAGATACATCTAGTCAAGATAATTAGACCATAAACCGTACATATTTCTACAAGTCAAAGAAACAGGAAAATAAAATAAATGTTAAATTTAGTTTCAACTTCAATGAAGAGGAGAAAACTAAGTTAAATTATAGCAAAGCCGTGATCGCTACTATTTTAGAAATTAAAATACACATATTGATGGACTGATGAAATGTTTGCTGAAGACAAACAATTTATAAATAAATATATTCGATTGAGAAAACACTAAATTGAAACTGAGTTCCACGAAATGTTGAGTGTATCTTAAAATATAAAAGGATTAATTGAAGAAATCTCAACCGATTTTAGTTTTCTTATAATATGCCCTGTACTTAGATAACATTCTTTCAAACAACCTCTTATCAGGTACACCCTCAAACTTGATTTGGGATTTTAAGGTTCCCTACCCAAAATTAAACTACCATTTTTTCTGAGAGTAATAAAAACAGACTTTGAAATAAATAGTTAAAGCCTGTTGTGATGATTCCTTGATTGTGAAATATTTTCATCCCGATGATGACAAAGAATATGAACTAAGTTGTATGTATAAAAAAATGCAACTCTTACAACTGACATGGATGAAACCTCTATCCCTGAAATAATTACATAATTCGGTAGCTTATAGGTAAAATGAGCTAATTCAAAACTTTCTAATAAAGATGGCCACTATAAAGTTTTAGTCAAACTTCTTGCAAACCATACTTAATCAATCGACGTTTTATATTTGATAGCCCAGAATGAAGCTACTCCAAACCATTCCCACTTAGTTGTCATGCGAGAAATGCGTCACTTGATAACTAATGAAGGCCTACTTAAAATTCAAACATGATATCAAACCGAAAGGAACCACGTCATATTCAGATCTTAGAACATAATTTAAAATATAAGCTATTATCTTGACTTTAAAACTGGAACCATCCCGGAAGTTTGAAAGTAAAAAAATAATCTATGAAATATTAGTGTTCCGCAATGTGTTGATGCTGGCAAAAAATATAATCTGTTAAGAATACTATAGTAAGAATCCACTCAACATTACCAAAATTATCGTGTTAAGTTACTAACCATACACAACACTGAAGAAATGATAAAACAATAAACACTTCTGAAAAACAAAACTTAATTTTAGTCATGTGGATTTGTAATTAATAAAATATGATCTCCAAAAATATATCTGTGAGATTTTTATATGTTCATTATTAGTGGATAAATTGATCGTTGATTGTACTGCCAACAGAAATTAATAGATTTAAGAAAAAGTAAGTTTTGGGAAATTACCTAGGTGGTTTGACACCTGATTCAACGCAGCTACATTAAAAAAGAGTGTAAAGTAAGCTGGCAAATTAAACAATTTACAGTAATATCACGTTTCGTTTAGCACATATCAGCTTTACAAATAAAACATGAAAAAAAACTAAATTAATATTAAACTCTCAAGTTATGGTAGCAACTAGACTGTCTAAAAAAAATTAAGAATGGTCTTTGAAATAATATTATTTTTGAAATTTCCAAATTTATGGTAGAGACAGATTAATTAAGCTAAAAGAAGATTAATTTTAAGAAAACTTGAAAACAACAGATATTTTTAAATACCCAAGATAAAATTAATGTATTTCTGGATTTAATTAACATAATTTTGAGTGAATAATTTACTGATCGTTCACAAAAAAAAAAAAAAAAAATTGATGAGATCATTTTACTTAATTTTAAAATAATGAGTTTTAGAAAATCTAAATCATTGGAATTAACTGAGACTAAAGTATTTTAAACATTAAATATAAAACAAGAGAAAATGTCAGCCGTAGCTAAAAGTTAACTTATTAAATGTATTCAAGGGATAAAACCAACAGGTTAGTAAAACATAGGTGATCATAGTAAAAATATCGGTTTCTTGTTAAATCTAAATTAATAACCAGACAGGGTGACCTGGTGGTCCAGGGGTAAGGTGTCAAGACTTCTATGCTGGCGGCCGGGGTTCAATCCTCGGTCCCGGCACAGATTTATCTGATTGCCAAACCCTTCCTTCACCTCTGACAAGACATCTTGTGAATGTGGGGAATGCCAGGCCGCCACCGTGGTTCGGATTCCACGTTAAACTGTAGGTCCTTCATTTCATCTCACAATCACCCTACCATTACACATTAGCGTAAGTGCATATAACCCGAACGGGTAGTAAGACGCGGTGCTAATAATAATATATAATAATAATAATAATAATAATAATAATAATAATAATAATAATAATAATAATAATAATAATAATAATCAGACGTTTGGTTTAGGCCTACTTAGAAGAAGAATATTTTATAAACATATTAGAAAATATTATTATAACTTACTTAAACTTGTTTCCGAATAAAATACAGGTAAATATATTTTTTTTAAACCCTTGAATTCGTTTTATTTCCATACAATAATATGTATTACAGTATGTAATTTGTAAAACATGTTACTATTGACAAACTAGTCGTAGGTCTATGAGTGTAGTAAATTATTTGTAACAAATAAAATATGTATTATGTATGCTTCTTCTTTAACCTTGAAATAAAACGATAATAATTATAATATCTGGTGTAAATTATCTGAATATTAAAACACACACACATATATATATATATTATAAAGACTTATTTATTGGTAGTGAAGGTTGGATGTCTAAATGCATGCCTTTATTTCTAAGATAGTAACAATACAAACAAACAGCAATTTAGAATGTGCTTTACACTTGACCTGACACATATTTTGTATCACGCTTCATATCCATTTGCCCAAAGGTTAAACTCAGTCTACATATCACTATAATATCATGAATTATTTTATTCGTATATTATAATTGAAGGTAACAGTTTTTATTGAGATCTTCTATGTCTATATTTGAAATGATGAGCATGCTTACACTTCAATACCAGCCGCTCAACCACTAAACTAGCAGAGCTCTCAATATTTACTCATTCCAATTTATTTCCATAGTTTTGACCCAAACAAAGAGGCTGACATGGGTGCAATGCTACGTGCTATCCAGCGGTGTCACGTTAGGGCAAGCCCTACTTGACTTTGCTTGAAGATATGCTATTATGTTATTTTATTTAATGTTTGCAAAAACATTCTCTTGATAATAATTTACATTTAATTCAAACATCAGAGTGTTTTTAAAAGATGTCCCTGACATGACAGTGACCGTAACACGAGTGTGATATTATTTGTGACCTCACTGAGGGTGACATGAGGGTTGACAAGGGGAAGAGCTGCGGGGATCAGTTGGGAACAAGCAACCAAGTTACGACTTTTCCACAACCGAAGCTTT
Source organism: Timema cristinae (assembly GCA_039000515.1). NCBI lineage: Eukaryota > Metazoa > Arthropoda > Insecta > Phasmatodea > Timematidae > Timema > Timema cristinae. The sequence continues at coordinate 63,747 of JBCFYV010000326.1, forward strand.
ATGCCCGAAGGGTCACGACTTAGAACCGAAGTCACTGAAATATACCCTTGCATACCCATCTCATACATACCTTTTCAAAACACAAAGTGGAAAAAGAAAGAGCTTAATGAGTCGGGAATATGAATTAGGTGTTTTTTTGCGTGCACGGGGAAATATCGAAAAGTTATAAGTTATTGACCGCATGAATGGGATGGATAGGTAGTGGCAAATAATTGTGGGGATCATTTAATTTGGTTTATTTAAATATATTAATTAAGCTACAAGTGTATAATGTTCTGTAGGATTTAGAACTAATTGAAAGAGTTTGGACAAAGGTACTCGTTCTGTCAATATCCCTAATCAACAGTCTGTGCCCTGACCTATCCTCAGTGCTATAATCCTATCTGGTGTCGAACACCTGACCGTCCGGAACTGTGCTGTTAATATCGAGCTCTGACTTATAAGATGGGTTGGGGCATCTTGCTCTGTAAGACTTAAAATATAAGTTATTCTCCCCGCCAGTTGGTTAGACTTGGTAGTTGAGTATGAAGATCACTTTGAACTAGCCCCACTAGCAACTGGCGTACGTCTGTCCACCCCATACCTTCTTAAGGTCTCGTCTAAGTAGTGTTCTGGCCCTTACGACTCAACATGACCTTGAGCTCTGATTGGTCGAGACAGGTCACGTGACCTCTCCTCCTCTCTGATCGGCTGTTATTTCCTCCTCCTCCTTCCCCCACCCCTGACCTAATTTACCCCTCCTCCTGCCCCTCCTACTCCTTCCCCTACTCCTCCTCCCCTCCCCCTACAGCCGTCAAACCACGTACATGTTGGTTCTTGCTGATTAATTATTGTTAATTAATTGGAAGGATAGAGGTGTTGGAGTTTTTATTCACGGCGGACGTGTTGGTTCTTGCTTAATTGGTAGGATAGAGGTGTTGGAGTTTTTATTCATCGTGAACCTCTCGCTATGGAGGTCGGGGGTAGAATGGCTCTTCTGTCACAAGGCTCTGTCCCGGAACAAGCAGCATGAACATCACGCTATGGTGGTCGGTGGTAGAGTGTGGTAATTGGTTCACCCTGCCTTGAGACCCCCCTCCTCCTTTGCAACACTGGCGCCAGTCTGCCGGGTCGACAAGTGAACACAACAACCTTGGCTTTTCCCAATGACGTAATCATTGCGTGTTATGCCGCAACCCTGGCGCCAGGTTGGCGAGCACACAAGACAAGTTGAGACAAGAATACATATCAAGGACATTGACCCTGCAACGGGTTTTCCCTGTCGCCAGGTTGGCGGGCAGAGAAGATGAGTTTAGACAAGAATAGATATTGAGATCATTGCCCAGGGCAACAGGGTTTTTCCCTGGCGCCAGGTTGGCGGGCAGACAAGACAAGTTGGAACTCGTAAGGGACAATCAGTAAATAAAACACAGATATTACAAATATACATATATTTATTAAACATCACAATTATACATTTATACAGGAATAACGCATATATTCGTTCATACGTTTTTCTACAGTGTATGTTAAATGCGGTAGTAAAATTGTTTTTAGTTCACAATCCAGCATGTAATAGTCAAAACCGATGACTTGACGTGTATAGTAGGTAGCACTGATAAGATCCAGGTTTTTGATGTGCGTTTCCACCGTAGGCTGTTCTAGGTCGACGACTTCCGCCGATTCTGTTAGCGTGTCACATACATCCACGACGAGTGTGTCGATCAAATTGTTGCAATAGCGTGCGATGGGTATCGACCACATGTCCTTTCGGTCGACGGCGACGTCGATGAGGTCCCACACCTCACAAAGACGCACCCAGATAGGTGCTAGATAGGTGACCCGTTTGATTCCAGCGTCTTGTTTTCGTTGGTGACGACCATACGGTCACCACACATGCGTCTCAGAGAGATTTCGTTATTAGTCAGACTAATCTTCTGAGGAAGATGCGTGTTGGTGAAAAACTTTGATATGACCGACTTGTAGCTGCCCAGTTCGTTCCACTCTGTACGGTTAAACACGGCCCCTCCAAATTTTTCTAGCTGGACATAGGGCGTAAAGTTGTTCTTGACACTCATGCCGACGATGACTCGCATAGCGTCGATTCTATCCAGCGGGGACAATGTGTTGAAAATACTGGTGACGCCGAGTGGTTTCACCGGCTTTGCTTTGGTACCGCAAACGTCTTGACCTTCCATGATATTCGATGGTTATGGCCGGCACACCGCGGGACGCCCCTTTTATAGGCGAACGCCGCTTGGACACGGCCTCTTGAAGGGCGACATGCCCCTACAGTCTTGAAAAACCTATTGTAATATCTCACCACCTTAGCGTCGTTGGCTGTATGAATGGTGGGCGAGAATAGGCTTTGGAAAGTTTTCATCGGGATGTTCTGGGCGCGATAGAGAAGGTACACGAGACAGTAACGGCCACAAACGTCAAATGCGATGCTTTGAAGTTGTAGCTTGCTATGGGACGTGCGAAAAGTGTTTTTGTGTATAAACGCTCGATGTGACTTTATACGCGGTGGAAAACCATAACTGTCAAAGTATTCTCCCACGCCGTTCTTGTCGATAAAGATGGCGACCCAGTGCGTCCCAGGCCTGGTGTGTGGATCGGTGTTGATAACTAGAGCGGTAGGTCGAGCTATTCTTGCAGGTAGTTGATCAGCAGGGAAAACACCCGACCGTACAGAACGGAACCACGGGCTTGTTTTCAGCGAACGTCTTATGGTGTGCGTGTCCATCTTCAATCATCCAATCTCGAAGTCTCCAGACGATGGAGGCAGAGCAGAAATTCCATACAGAACTATGTGCCATGATATGGTGCGGCCCAATTTAAGTGTTTTCAGTGACGAATAACCTCTGTCGTACAGATCTACGATGGGTGTAGACGAGTATTTGACTAGAAACATTTCTTTTCCACTCCCTTGACGTAGACGGTTTCTGCACGCGTTGTGGCACGGGATATGAGGGATTCGAGCAGACTGTAATCCACATCACTGCTATCCCATGTGATACCATGCAGATTGTTGACTACATAGTCGGCTTTCTTTCTGGCATCGGTGGAAAGTTCTTCGATAGCGTATGGAGGTTTTAACACCCAATGTTGAAGTAATGTGCCGCATACAGATAAAACACTCAGTTCCTTGACGATAAACTCTTTGTTGTCGTCAATGAAGCTCTGAAAATCCATAATGACGTCCATGGCTTAAATGAAGGGGGTAAGGCGCGGGAATCCGTTTATAATAACTTCCATAATCGGACACGACGTTTCTGTCCCTGTCAATAGTGATGATGTTGGCAAACTCCCGTACACGATACAGTTGACGGTTTCGGTGAGAGCCCGGGTGAACTCACTTCGATGCTCAGAGAACCGTGTCGTGTCATATTCCAATGCGATGTCATGTGGGCGGACAGACTAGGTGTGAGTTCGAAAGCCATGAGATGATATCCCTTGGGGAAGGCTTCTCGTGTGATGTCACTAGCCTCGTTCATGAAATGGATACCCGATCCAGAAAACAACGTGTGGTAGGACATGACATAATGTCCGATTGAAAAATCGGGCTGTAACGGTTTCAACGGTACTTGTTCCCGTCTACGTACAGCGAGAAATGGTTCATGCCGTAGGTTTGAAACTTGAAAGGGTTCTTGGTGGCGTCTCCGTTGAACGCTGCGTTTGACACAAATCCTACGATACACCGTTTGGGTAACTGTCCGGTAAATACGTTTTCCAGTGATTTCCTTTGCACGCCCGTAGGAATAGTGAGTGTTTTTACTTCCACACGGGTGATGGGATACTTTGCGGGACTGACTTTTAATGCTTTGGCGTGTGCCAACAGTATAGAAGGTGCTACTTTGACACGTCGCACTTGAAGACCGACTTTGGCGATGTGAACCTTAAAGTGAGGGAGCTCAGGGACCGCCATAAGAATAAACGCGTCTCTGGAATGGACCAACATGACTCTAAGTTCGGTGCCGTTCAAAAGGCATTTCTCTTGGTTAAACACGTCACCGTGTAGATACCCCAAAAGATCCACCGTATTACTTTTTGTGGTGAAACTTCGACGGGCCTCAAATCCTTGTTGTTGGCGTTAGCCTCCACAAAGGTTCCAGGACTGTCTGCGAACCACAGACCGCAAGTCAAATGCGTTCTTTTGGCTTCTCTGTTGTAATTGAGCAGCGTCTCAATGTACGCTCTATAGGCATACGTGTTGCTGGGCGGTGATACTAGTTTTTGGTTTAAAAACACGTCCACCTGTATGAATAGCGAATGCAACCAGCTGTTGACGGGAGCGATCTGATCCACCTCGGTGAAAGCGCCACCGTCGGGTTTCATGATGGCCACCCTGAGATAGAGCATAATCTGGGAATGATCTATATAGAACTCGCCTGGTCCAGTAACGGTAAATTCGATGGGTGAATCATTGGTGAGGGAAGAGACAGGTTTGTACTGGAGCCATTGCCCGCTTTCAAGACTGGTTTTGAGTGGGCGGCACAGAAAACAGATCGAGTTCACTTCTGGCACATTCGCAGGACTGGGGGTGTAGAATTGACATTTAAACTGAAAATATCTTTAGCTTCTTTTTTGAACTTTTTACGTCGGGTGACGACGTTAGAATGACGTATTTGCTTCTTACGACGCCCTTTATAGCCTGAGCCGGTCATCAGAGTGTTGATCTATTGTTCAGCCTTGCGTTTCAGGTTTGTTCCAGCCTCACCGACACGTTGCCGTAGGGCCTCTTTGAAAGGACGCCGTTGGTTGGCAACGTCGGAGAGCACGTCGATACCCGTATGAAGCGCCTGTTTTCCGATGGCCTTAGCGCCGCTTCTCAGCAATGGTACGACGCTTTTGAAAAGGCCGCTGAAAAAACTTCCTATCCCATGCCTTCCTTGATAGGGAACACCATGTTAGATCGAAGATATTCCTGTTCCATCCTGGTTGAAGTAGTATCTTTGGTAGGGACAGTTCATGTTGAGAAGCGCCGAAAATGAAGTTTCACGCACACTTTTCCAAACTCGAATGGTCAGGTTCAACCGTGCCGGTTCTTATATTGATTTCCAGGCTTTCAATTTCCCTTATAAGCACAGGCATGTATTGCATCGGGTCATAGATAACTGTCTTATGTATGCCGTAGAGATAGTTTACGTTGTTTATACCAACAATAAGTAACAGCAGTGCCTCAATGTCACCCACGGGCTGCGGCTTGACGATATCCATGTAGATGTATATTTGCAAGGGCAGACCTAGTAGAATGTTGGCGGCGTAAGGAGACTTTAGTACTTTGATCAGATTAGTCTGAGGATCGAAACCGATCTGTAGACTTAGTTTGGTTGATGGAATCAGCAGCTGTATCTCTGGTGTAGAGATAACTTCCACTTTTTTGTTGGGGCTTGTGTACTTGAATACAACTCCGTAATTACCTTGAAACGTATCTACGTCGTTTAGAGCTTTGAATAATTCTTGGATAGTGCTGTAGTATCCAGCAGGGATATGATCCTTGAATATTTGTTCCACACCGTTAGAGTCCACCCTGTTGTACCATACAATATTTTAACCCCCGGGGACGGTGGTGAAAGAACAAGGATATTTAAATTCAGCCAGAGCGACTTCCCACCTGCCCTAGAGTGTAAAACGGTAAGGAAGTTGCGTGGCGAAATTCGTGAGCCCATTTTTCTGGAAATATCCCATAGTGCTGTCGCTCGGCAAAATTATGGAAAACTGGTCCTTCATGGTAGTGACCTGACGTAATATGCAGGAATCCAGGAGTTAAACTTGACGGGGTAACCTTTCCACTGCACGTACACCTTCTTTCTGGCGCCTTTACCCTTGATACGTAGTATTTTATCAACTTTAAAAGTTTCAGGGAGACGTACGCGCTGCAATTCAGGCTCGTAAAACGTCCCCTCCACTTCTTCGCCATCAATATAGGTGAGGCCGTAGACGACAGGTTGTCGCAACACGACACTGCTGACTTTGATAATCTCTTCGCTCCAATTGCTTTTGTAGCCCTTTTCAAACAGCTTTTTGGATTTGCTAATACTCACCGTGTCAACGACTTTTATTTTAGGCTTCGGGTTTGGAGTCCTTTTACCGTACAGATTATCTCTGACTTGAAGCACATTAGGTTCTGAAACGTCGGTGGGCGCCATCTTGATACTGGAATGTTTGGCACCGTTGTAAGCGTTGACTAGATCTTGGAGGACGTCCACATACCGATACGTGTTATTTTTAGTAAAGTAGCGCCACATGCGTCCTTTCAGAGTTATATTGAATCGTTCCACGATGCTTGCCTTCACGTCCGGATTATGGGTGGTGTAGTAATGCACGCCTTATTGCTTGAGAAATTTCCGGTCTAGACGTGCCGTGAACACTGTCCCTTTGTCCGTCTGTATACTTAGAGGTTTAAAGCCGCTTTGGTTGAAAATGTCACGAAATGTGACTCTCATGACGCTCCCTGTCTTGGATAGAAGCGTCGTCGCCCATGCCTTCTTGCTAAACACATCGATGACGGTGAGCAAGTACACGGCACCATCGTTGTATTTTCTGAGACTTCGCATGTCGTTGAGATCGGCTTGCCAGAGATCGTCAATGTTTGACACCACTCATTTGTTGCGTGGAAATTTTTTGAGCACACGTTTGTGTAGGGTATAAGCATCCTGTGCAAGAAGCCACTCTCGTACTTTTTCGTGATCTTTCTTGGACATTTTTATGAGCGACGCCATTCTGTGCAAACCCCACAGGGTGAGAAGGGTCGTAGTAGATGTCGACTAAACGGTCCATTAAGCTCTGAACGGCAGCCACCTGTTTTCATCCTCGCTCTTCAGTTTCTTTTTCTTAGGTTGTTGCGACGGTGTAAGTGGTTGTGGTATGGGCGTCGGATCTCTAATGGGCGCCAAACGTTTCAGGTTTACAATAAATTCTTTCGGAACGTTTATTTTTTGCAGCGACGTGAGAAACTTTCGCCACCCTGACGGCTCGCTGTGTCTTCTTGCTCTGATCAGATCGTTGCCTAAATCCACAATATTGGATCCACGGAGAGGCGTATCTTGAATACTCACTTCTCCGTTTGAGTCCCAAGAGATGCCGCCTCGGGAAATTATATGTTCTAGTAAAAGTTCAGCTTTTTTACGTGCCTGTGCTGGTATAGTATTAAGTACAGCAGGGATGGGAAGTACAGGAACTTCAGGGGGGTGGAGGTGGTAGTGGCGGCTGTTTCAGTTGGCGGAGGGTGTTGACTAAAGTGTAGATGGCGCTGTAGAACTTGTTGGTATAGAGTCCATTTAGACTTGTCGTCAAGTTTTGAAGCGAGGATTTATTCCATTTCCTTGTCCAACTCTGAGACCACTAGATTTGTAGCCGATGCCACTTGTTGGTGGTGCTGCTCGTAACGGTGTAATGTTTCAGGTGACACTAATATCATCTTTTTCGTATGTTCCATTATTTACTTGTTGAATAAGTAACCGAGGACACCGCTGATTAAAGGGGTAAAAGTAAGGGCAAGAAAGCTCCTCCTCTCTGAACGTGTAGTCTTCTCTTCTTCTTCAAGCACTCTCCTCGTTTGACCAGCTTGCGCAACACCTGGCTTAGAGCACGTAACTTTGTCTTTTGCGCATTTTTCAGCGGTATCCGCCCTTTTAAAGTGTTGTAGTCACATTCACAAACAGAGTCAACCAGTTTCTTATCGGCCGTTTTCATCAAGGTGACACGTTGTTGAGTGTTCATGCGATACATCGCACGAAGCAGAGGGTCCTGCTTCAACACTTTGGGGCTCATGGTTATGAAATGATCTGTAAGCTGAAATGTCGGTGTTTTTATAGCTTTTGCGTGGTAGGTACACACAGCACCCGGCATCGGTGAGGGTTCTATATCTTAACCATTCTGGTGAACCTTGTTTGAAATCTAACAATAAATAGCCGTGAGGCTTACTTGTAGCATGAATGTAAGCCTCTTGTAAAACACGGGTATTTTCAGGACAGACTTGTCGTGCAAATTGTTTAATCTGAGTTTTATCCCTAGGATAAAAGAACGATATAATGTGCGTTTAAGGAAATGTCTCTTTGGCCCTTGCCCTGCTGGAATATATTTTGTGTAAGGTACATGACGCAAATATTTTGATGGTGGCATCCTTTGGTGAAAAGATCGACAACCACTTCGTTGGCTTCACGCATCAGGTCGTCCAGGATAATCAGTTGTGGAGAGTCATTACAGTTGTCATCCATTTCCGGCAAACCCTTACAGAATATGACGTGGGGACTTGTCCCGTCTTGTTCGAACCCCGGTTGCCATAAAGCATAATACCATGTGATTTTATCAAATTTAACGTCACACATTATGTCCAGGTGACGGATAAACTCAGCTACAAAATGTGACATTCCACAGCCGGAAGGGCCGCTTATAATGGCCGAAAATGGATATTTCAACTTGTCCATAATGTTTGAGACTGAGCTTATAAGCTATATGAGCTTGTATTTATAGGATAGGAGGGAGTTGTGGGTGTAGAAGTTAAAACACAAAAATAACAATTTTTACAATATTTTTTTACAAGCATTAAAAAGTATACACACAGTGTAAAGTATACTGTGAATATTTACAATATATATTTATTTGCATAAACATAACTGGTTTTTTTACAATATTTATTTACACACAGTGAAAAGTATACTGTGAATATTTACAAAATAGGGGGAATAGTGGACTCAGTACTAAATATGATAAATATATATATATATATATATATATATATATATATAAACAGTGTATTATATATATTTGAATAGATTTAAAATAAAAATATTTACAATCAGTTTATTATATTTGACTAGAAAGAAAATAAATATGTATAAAATCATTTTATTAGATTATGATATATATATATATATATATATACAATCAGTTTATTATATTATGATATATATATATATATATATATATATATATATATATATATAAACAGTTGATTAGAATTAAAATATATACAAACAACTAATTGACTAGAAAAAAATCAGGTAGGCGGAGGACTGTACTGGCAAATAAAAAAATATAAAAAAAGTAACCCGGGTGCATAAAAAATATGCCCGTTTTCATGCAGAAAAAAATATGAAAATATTTAAAATCTTTGAAAAATGGTATGTCAGTGGAACTGTCTAGAGTGAAAGAAAAAAAAGATGATTATTCAACCCGATTAAATGATCACCTTTTATTCGCGGCGAGTGCGTTTACAAAGACTCTGATACCCAAACGGCAACGTATTAAAATCATCGATTATCCGACGTTTGGTGTACACGGGCCGGTAGACTTTAATCTGTGAAACGGTACATACAGTCGCAAGACCTTTTCTTACAATTTTGTGCGGTATCTGTATGTATCTTTCCGCAGCCTGTACAGTGACCATCGCTTTCAAAAAGTCAAAATTAACATGGTTCCAGTTGCCATAGTTTATGGTGATCCCGCGAACCTTGCACGCCGTTTTTATTTTGGCAGGATCGCCACCAACACAAATTCGGTACGCGTAATTTTGGGACCACCAGATACAAAGGCGCTAATGTAGCTTCCCGGGCCGTAATCCTGAAGTTCATCAGTGAGCTCACCTAAAAAGTCTCCGGTCGGTGGACTCCAATCGCCGGGGCGTTCTGTGAATAGAACGCTATCTGTATCATGATACAAAACGCGGTCACCCAATTTTTCAAGGATGCTGTATAAGTGCAACCTAGCCATAGCGGTCTTATAGCATGCCACCACCACACTCGTGTTAGGGTTAGGGCGCAACGCGTCACGTGCATCCTTGTAATTGAGGAACATAACCTCATCATTTACATCAATGACGCTGTCCACGGTGATGTACGGATCCGTCAGGTACTGATAGTCGTTAACAACGGCTACGTGTGGTAAATCGGGTCTTTGCCCAAACTTTCCCCATAGTGAATTTAAAAAAAGATTAGCCAGAGTGCGGAGACCGGGGTTTTTACAAACAGAGCCGAAATCAAGTTTTACCCCTTCCCTTTCCTCATAATTTTGAATATAAGATAACTTATGGTCTTGTAAGTTTCACCATTCTGGCCATCCGCTGGCTTCTTGCTTAATTAAAAAAATGTATTAATGTACCCGTGAAACAATCCGCCAGAACGTGTCTGACGGTCGTAAACAGATACATTGTACTCCCACACTTCGTGCACTGCTTCGACGGTGTAGCCTTTCTCAACGGGTTTCCGGATCTCGTCAATCACCCAGACGCCTGTCAACCAGCGATATTTTTTGTCGTAGTGCTGACACGTGCCTTGTTTTTCTCCTCTCCGCATTTCCTGCACAAGATGAACATTAGCTGGTCGTTCATCCGTGTAGGCATTACGGGCAGGAATAAATCCCGTGGAGGCATCACTGTAACTTTGGCTATGCCTTCTACTTGATCAATAGACAGACAATTTGGTTCCAAGTGAATTTTGGGGTGGCCGACTGAGTATTTTTTTTACTTGCAAACGTATGGATACAACGAACACACATACAAGTACTTGATCTTCTCTCCACAAGAAAGGTCTGCTTCGTGGAAGAGCTTGATACAATTTGTACGTCCGCCTAAGAATGCATCCCTAGTGCTGAGAGGCTCCTTAATATACACCTCGTGCCGGAGTACAAATTGCTGCAAGTCCTTGTCTGTGCGTTTCATCGCATTAAACATACACTCCCACATCTCTACGACCGTGTAGCCGGCATTCTTAAACTTTTCCAAACAAGCCATGGTCGCTTCATATCGCGTCTCCATGGTCTCGTAGGGACTATTTTTGACGGGGGTGGTCCTATCAGGGTAACAGAGAGCGCACCCGTGCCAAAAACAGCCCCAGAAATGGAAGACGGTGGTGGTATCTCCAGCTTTAACAACGCCGTCTACACGTCACCCTAACACATATTCCTCACGGCCGTTACCCGCATGAAGAATAGAGACACCACGCTGATGGGCCTCCCAGCAGATCCATTGTACAACGACGTGCGACTGTTGGTCTGCGCACTAATAGCCACCCTTAGGGATAATACCGATAGTATTCTCCTTAAGATGACTTCGGTGGTAAACCAACATGGCCGCTCCAGCTAACCTACACGCCTCTCTGAAAGGGTCCACCTTTGCTTTATCCATGAGCATCTCTCTAAACTTCAGGCACGCCTTCCGTAGGATCTCTACATCTTTCACACAATCCAGTTCCAACTCGCGTTTAAAATCAAAGACATAATTTTCTTTGACCAACGCGTCATACCACTTCTCAAAGTGCTCCTTTCCCTCAATTGACATCTCGCCGATGCCGTAGTACTCCTTTGGCGGCAAGGGACCCCTATACCCCGCGTTTTCTTTTTTGTTGAAAAAATGGGGGAAATGTCCCTTGACCAAAGACTCGTCCAAACCAAATGTTTTGGGCAATTTGGATAATGACATCTTGAGAAAGTTCATTGAGTCAATAAAGTGGAGTGGGCCGTAACGCATGGACATGATTTTCCCACCGTTCATTATAAGTTCTGGAGTCCCATTTTTTAACCTCCATCATATACTTTAAAATAAAATTTCCATCATAGGATTTTGCGTTATGGTCGAGGAGGGTGATATCCTTTAATTTTAAAGCTCTGATTTGTTCTATAAATTCAAAAAATTGGGCCATTGTGGTATCACCCTTGAATATGTGAGTCCTTTGGCCCCCACAGTCGGTGCAATGATGGTCATTTGCATCTATATGTACGCAAGCCTTAAAACACGATTGCACGACACAGAGGTTAGGTTCTTGCAAGTACGTGCCGGTCGCACCTTGAAGAAGCGTTTCTTGTCTGCATTCAAAATCATAGAATACAAACATGAAATTACTCTTTTCCAGTGCCGGCTTTGACGGGACCTGCTTTATATAACAGAAATGCCCAAAAGGCCAATGGGTCTCGCATACTCTATAAAATGTCTCATAACACCTATGTGAATAATTTGATTTTTCCAAACTGAAAAATTGCCCAGAGACCTCGCAAACCTTTTTGGCATCGCAGACCGACCTGTGACCTCTGCAAAAACCAGGACGTTTATGGTTATCAAAACACGTCTGGTTTGTGAACCATCGCCCGCAGTCTTTACAGATCACAGATCGTTCTCCGCTACAAACCGCTTTAGCGTAGGACTTTTTGCACGCGGATTCACATTTGTGCTCGTTCTTTGTGTTGAACGGCACACGCCACTCACGGCAAAAGTACGAGCACTTAAATGCGGCTGTCAAGGATGTTATGACATCAAAATATTTTGCTTATCGTCGTAAAAATACAAATCAAGGTGCCCCTTAAAGGAATGTTCGGAGGGAGTAGGCCCCTCATATAGGACCTGTCTCCCCCGAAGTTCCATGAACACTGTGATTTGGTATTCGGAGAGGTATGTTTGAAATTGTTTCTTCTCTTTTAGCCCACCACCTTTCAAAAGATTTACACGGGCATCACGGCATAAATCTTCTGCTTTGTATTTTTGAGTATTACGACCCTCTTTGATTTGTCTAAAGGTGTTCACATCCATACATCCTGGTTCTATTTTATTATCACATATAACTTTGGCGATAACCAATGCACGGGCTAGGCAAAGTGTGTCGTAATTTTGAATCGTAATGATTCCTTTGTCATTACGGCTATATGTGCTAGCGGGAGAGAGTTTATCACATTTATGATTACCCCTCCCGTGAGGCTCCTTAAAGTGGCACAGTTTAACGTACAGTGGTGCTGTACTCAAAAACAAAGTATTATTTTGCAACACGCGACTTACGTTATCAAGCACTGCTCTAGCGTCTAGCTGGTCTGCTCACCTAAATGAGACATACACAGGGCTCAACGTATAGTCAGTGCTACTCAAAAGTAAGCCGACATGGTCATCGGCACTAACGCCATGGTCCTGCAGCCGATGGAGCAAATTAGTAATTTGTTCTTCAAGCCAGCTTAAGCTTGCCAGAACACCAAGCTGTACGGTCATTTCTCTACCGGTATAAAAGAAAGGCCTCAATTTTTTAGTCCTCTCTTCAACGATACGAAGAGGAATACCACTTGACAAGGTACCGCCTACTTGTTTTACCGAGCAAATAGTTCCCGGTTGTGGGGCAGAAGATGGTCCCGCAGTAGCCGTCTCCACGGGCCCCGTCTCCCGCTTCGCAGCTGGGGCTCGAACCTCGTCTCCCTCGCTCTGGGGCGATGTGTCTACGCGTGGGGGGGGGGGGAGGTGTACCACCGCTGCCAGTAGTGGTGGTGCAGTGGGGGTCGTCCCTCCATTTTCGGCCTCCATTTCAACTATACTACATGTCAAAGTAAGCATTGTTACAAACTTGCGCGTATTTTTCTCTCTGTTACATTTTTCCAAAACGGTCCTAGTCCACCTTGGTAAGATTTGAACCCAAACTCTTCCGTCCTCGACCGTGTGGCTCTACACGAAACAAACGCTGTAGCCAACCACACCGCGGGGTAAATTATTTTAGAAACGGGTGATTTATTAAATAAAATTTACACAAAGCAAATTATCCACTTAAACTGTAAGTCATAATTAGATGAAGTGCACCAGAATTTTGCATAGAAGGAGAATGGAAAAAAACATCCCTCATAAATTCCTGAGTAATATTAAATACAGCTTTAAATATCGTTTAGTGTTAGAGGCTATATTTTTTTGACATAATAAATACTGTCACCCCAAATTAGAGGAAGTGCACCAGCATTTTGCAAAAGGGAGAATAGAAAACCTCCCCCCATAAATTCCAGAGTAATGTGGCTCTACACGAAACAAACGCTGTTGCCAACCTCCCCGCAGGGTAAATTATTTAGAAACAACTGTTTTATTTAATAAAATTTACACAAAGCAAATTATCCACTTAAACTGTAATTCAGAATTAGACGAAGTGTACCAGCATTTTGCATAGAGGGAGAATAGAAAATAAACCTCCCCCCATAAATTCCTGAGTAATATTAAATACAACTTTAAATATCATTTAATGTTAGAGGCTATATTTTGTTGACATAATAAATACTGTAACCCTAAATTAGAGGAAGTGCACCAGCATTTTTCAATCGGAAGAATATAAAAAATCCTCCCCCATAAATTCCTCAGTAATATTAAATAAAACTTTAAATATCTTTTTATGTTAGAGGCTATATTTTTTTGACATAATAAATACTGTAACCTTAAATTAGAGGAAGTGCACCAGCATTTTGCAAGGAGGGAGAACGGAAAACCTAAATACACTCGATGCTGATGAAGGAAACTATAATATTTATTTTTAAATTGGGTACTAGTCCATTGGATTTGTTTACAATACACGCACACACATCATAAATGAACGTGTACAGACTTTTTTACTCTCTTTGAATTTAATAATTTTCTGTCTTTGTACAGGAAATGCACCCTGGACCAATAGTTTACTAAACAGACACTAAAGAGCTGTTTGATTAGTTGATCGACCATTTTGTAAAAAACGACCACTTTAATTTTCTGTCTTTGAACCCGGGACCCTTTATTGGAACATGAACAAAATAGCTGACAAGGCAGTTTAAGACTAAACCAGTATTTTCGCTTATGCTAGGGAATTAAATCAGGGACTCCCTCACAGGCTCGGTATGGTATTTTAAGCGTATAAATCGTACAAGTTATAAGACGTGTTGGGTTAAATTATGCAGGATTTTTTTTAAAAACATCTTAAAGCAGCAATATGGTTTTCCTGGGTCTATACTGCAAACAAGCGCCTTCTCTTATACACTAAACGAACTAGTACAAGATCCTTGAAATTCTTGGCTGCTAAGAGTTTTCGAGCTAGTGACGATATAAAGGTGTTTGCGAGAGAGAGCGCTACACATATAGACTATTTTCGAACTAGTGGCTATAGTATGGTTGCTTGTAGACTGTACTTACATATCAGCCGAAACTACATACAATTAGTCCACGTAGGATAATATCTCATTTTCACCCCATGTATGGTTTCGAATCAGTGTCCCTTGAAACTGCGTACATATAGGCTTTCTCCGAAAAAAACCTCCCACATAAATTCATGAGTAATATTAATTACAACTTTAAATATCGTTTAATTTTAGACACGATATTTTGCTGACATAATAAATACTGTAATTGTGAATTAGAGGACGTGCACCCGTCTTTTGCAAGGAGGGAGAATATAAAACCTAAATACACGCGAAGCGTTTGAAGGAATCTATAATGTTTATTTTTAAATTGGGTTTTGTTTACAACACACGCCGTGAATTTAATAAATGTTTAAAGTGGCGATTATAATTTTCTGCCTTTGTACATGAAATGAACCCTGGACCATGCGTTTACTATAAAGACACTAAAGTTCTGCTTGAATATTTGACAATTATAATTTTCTGTCTTTGAACCATGGACCTTTTATTGGAATATTTACAGGGCAGTTATTTTAAAGACTAAACCCGTATTTTCGTTCATACCAGGGAATTGAACAATTTTTTCCCGCTGAATATTATAATTTTAATCCGCTACTGTAACTGTTGGAATAGATGGCTTCTGGCCCAAAAAAAAAAAACAGGTCGTGGGTCAAATGGGTTGACATAAATGTCATCGTTCTCCTCCTAAAAGCCGACAGCTTAGACTGTTAATAATGGCGGAGAGGCATTCGGCCTGGTTTCTCACTATATTGGTTGAGAGGCATTCGGTCTGGTTTCTCTCTATATTGGCCGAGAGGCACTCGGCCTGGTTTCTCTCTATATTGTCTGAGAGGCATTCGGCCTGGTTTCTCTCTCTAGGTTATAAATTACATTGAGAGCCATCCCCACTCCCCCCACTGGCTCAGCACGGTTTTTAAGTGTATAAATCGTACAGGTACTAGTACAATCTCCCAGCTGACAAAAGGGTTCGATCTCGGGATGATATAATGGTGTTTGCGCGCGAGAGAGAGCTACACATAGACTATTTTCAAACTAGTGGCTACTTGTAGACTGTACTTACATATCAGCCGGTCGAGGGTGTCCAAATCTGCCCAAACAGAGGGGGGCGCATTTCCCTCAACGTAGAAGGGCCCAGGTGATAGGGCCACCGGCGAGAGGATACAGGGAGGCGTGGTGCGGCCCCCCGGGAACGGCAGAGGGCTTGCGAGCAGTGGCGCCTCCGGTGGGGTAGATGTTGGCACCCACGTAGCCATGCCACCCAGAAGACCCTCATCCAAGAAAAATGGATCCCAGTAGTATGAAATCAAATAAATACATATTAATTACCATTTACAGAAGAAAAAAACACTGGCAAATCTATCGTAGGCAGCTAATTAATTACCATGGACCCGCCAGCATCCGCAACACAAATCCCGTTTTCTGTAAACTGAAGTAGCTGGTCTAGACTATCGGGATCCTCCGGTTGTACGCCTGCGGCAATCATTGAGGGCTCGTCAACTAACAAAAAAAAAGAACACCATTGTACGCCACAGATGTATTAAGCAAAAAAACCATTAAAATATACAAAACGATTTTTAAAAAACATACCTGAATGTATACAATTTTCTAGCGACTCGAAGCTCATCTTGCAGTTTACCGTAGTCAATTACAAATTAAAATGACCGATTGTGATGATTTGAGCTCTATTTATAGACATCTCAAAGGGTTTGCCGACCTAAATACAATAATGGTCTCTGCGCATGCGCAATACATATCTGTCCATATGACCTATGCTAAATCCCGTTATTCCGGCAGCCGGCTCCTACCCAGCGACTAGGATGGATGTGGCTGCTCGCTGCGCTGTTCAGTCAATATTATGGGTTTGTCAGTAGTCAGTAAACATTTAGTTACTAGGTGTAAGTTATTAGTAATAATTGCATATTTCAAGTAAATATGTAGTTCGTGTAGTGATATAATAGGTGCGTTTAGAGAGTGTATGCTATCTTGACAAATAAATACTCTAGTAGTTAAAATGTTGTTTTTAAAGCCGCTAAAGCCACTACTAGTAGTAGTAAGGCTCTTTGCAAAAGCCTTAGTGACAACTCCAAACCGCTACTATTTTGCACACTAGTTTGTTAGCATCATAGATGGCCTTTAAAAAAACAACAAAAAGAATTTTGCCTTTAATTTGATAACATGCTTGTATTTTAATAATGTTATTCTATAAGTATAGATGATAGTTTTATATCACATGCGAAAGTTGCAGCTCACATGACTTGACGTATGAATAGGCCTACTAGTAAGCATACCTAGCTACTAAAAGGACCTCTTTATAAAAAATTGTGTGTTGACTACGTATAAGGATTTTACGAGTCATATATTTTTATATACATTTAATAAACACACAATTTTACTCTTTTTATATTTCAGTTACCAATACTTTCATTTTTTCAGCGATTTCAAAACAAAATTAAGTTAATTAATATGCGTTTTTAAAATACTCTCTAAACAATATTATAATTTATTTTTTCATACTAAACTTGTAAAGCCATTTACTATGGTAGATGACCTCTTGTTTAAAATTCGTACAGGCGCCAAATCGCTGTACTTCAACGCAAATAATTTTTGACTCGTTTTCCCCACCACGTACATTTAATATTTATGTCCAAGTTATTTACAAAGTGTTTATTGTGTCAACAAAATCTAGTGTTTATTTTAAAGTTCATATTTACAAAGTGTTTATTGGGGGGAGCAACAAAAATGTAGTGAGATATTTTACAATATGGGGGAAGTTTTATTTCATGCCATCGCTCAACTGTTGTTTTGACAGCTTTAAACGATTGTAAGAACTGCAATAAAAAATATCACGTTGCGGGGAAGTATTTTTTATGACAGCACTCAACCCGTATTGCGCCCACTTTCCAAGAGCCGCCATAAAAATGTCACGGTACTTTATGGCGCTGGGTGGGGGGACACGGCAACGACTCCCTCATTCATCACCCCCATGACCGGCTCTGGGGGGTGAGGGAGAATTCCTGAAGTGAAAGCGGTGGAAATTTTCAGTAGGCAGTTGACGTTTGTTAGAGACGGATCTCAGCTAACTCCAACACCTCTATCCTACCAATTAATAAAAATAATCAATTAACAATAATTAATCAGCATGAACCAACATGTACGTGGTTTGACGGCTGTAGGGGGGAGGAGGAGGAGGGGCAGGAGGAGGGGAAAGTAGGTCAGGGGTGGGGGAAGGAGGAGGGGAAATAACAGCCAATCAGAGAGCAGGAGGAGGGGTCACGTGACCTTTCTCGACCAATCAGAGCTCAACGTCAAGTTGAGGCGTAAGGGCCAGAACACTACTGGTCTCACACCCACTGTTATATGCCCCAAAAGTAGAGGTGTTTCCCCTAATATAATGGTTTCGACAACTCTATATGGAAAAACAACTGATGTTTAAAAAGACAACCTAGTTTGAATACTCGACTGCTGAGTCAGGATAACTGTATAACTGTAAGTTCACAGGCTTATGTTATACTTGTATGCTCTAGATCAGTGGTTCTCAAACTGGGTTCCGCGAAGGTGTGTCAAGGGTTCAGTGAGACAACTATGCGTAATGGCAGCAAAAACAGTATTAATACTTTTACATTTTTATGTCTAAAATTCATAAGTATAGTAATTTAAATTTTAAGATATCTCACACGTCACGAAGTTAAAAACGCGCTGCAACCATCTCGAAATCCATCGACATCTAGTGGTGAAACAGCTGGTCAGTCACAATCACGGCACAGCAAGTAGTGCGCATGCGCCCCTTTAACTGTTCACATTTCTTCTTGATCATTCTTCAGTCAGTCGAGTCAGTCATGCCCCAGTGTATACACACTTAGCATTCAGTGAAATAACGTGCTACGTTTTGTGATATTTGTCATGGATAAATGGCTAAAAAGTGGTAGTTTTAGAAGGAAATTACCACTTAACATTAGTGAACAAGGCAAAGAAGTCCCAGGCAACAGTAACAATGCTGGAACATCTGTTGAGATTACAAACAAGAAAAGGAAATAAAAATTAAATAATACTATGTGAAATATTTGTCATACGGTCTCAATTGTGTGGGAGATCCTTGTGTTCCGAATGCTCAGTGTATAATTTGCTTTAAAACTTTAATTGACGGCTCATTAGCTCCAACTTAGCTGATAAAGACACCTGCACACAAATCATAGGGACTATAAAGAAAAACCCATCGAATTTTTCCAACGTAAATTGGTTGAATTAGACAAAAGCAAGACAAGTTTATTTTATCAATCTGGTGCCAGCAACAACAAAAAAGCATTTTAAGCATCACTTCAAGTAAGTTACCGTGTGGCTAAGGGAGGAAAGGCTCTTAAAATTGCCGGGACGCTAAAAAGCCATACAAAATGGATGTTGTTTAAATAATGATAGATGGAAAATTTAAAATGTTATGGAACAGTTTCACTTTCAAATGACAGTTTGTAGGTGATTTGATTAAATTAGCACGCAGTTTGAACATGAAGTTTATTAGGCGCATAAAAGTAGTGGTTGCAACGCAATGCAACTTGATGAAACAACGGACGTTGCCAGGCTTGCAGTACTTCTTGTTGTTATCTAGCACATAAATGATCATTCAATTGAAGATGAAATGTTAGTTTACAAACCTATAAAGACTCGAACAACCAGAGAGGATATATTTAATTTGGTAGATTCCTATTTCAAAGAAACGGACTGTCATGGGACGAATGCATTGATATCTGTACTAATGGTGTGATTTCTATGACTGGGAAAAACCGTGGATTTATTACTCGCGTTAAAAGTATCGTGCCTGAAATTGGAAATAGCCTCTGTATCATCCACAAACATGCATTATCAGTAAAAAAATATGCCACCGAACCTTCAAAGTGGGCTTAATGAAGCAGTTAATATAGGGAATTTTATAAAATCCAGGCCCCTTAATTCTTGACTTTTCACTACTCTCTGTGAAAAAATGGGAAGCCAATTCGAGACTTTGTTACTTCACACAGAAAAAATATGGTTGTCTCGGGGCAAAGTTTTGGTTTGAATTTTTATCCTTTGGAATGAGGTTATATTTTTTCTATCTGACTTTTCGATTGATCTGTCATCAAGACTGTGTAATACTTAGTGGTTGCAACGTTTGTCTTATCTGGCTGATATATTTTCAACTCTCAATGAATTGAACCTATCACTTTCAAGCGTACCGGGTATGTGGGTACAGTCTGTTAGCAGAACCATCAAAATCCCTAACTAAGCACCACAACACCCAGTCGCCATTATTACAAATATGAAGAATAACCACAAGGGGTTTTATTTGGATATCCGCTACAAGCCCAATTATTCCCTGTCTCACCTGAGAAGTATCAACTATGCCCAGGGGAAGATTCAGTAAATAAAATTATGTATAAACAAGAACGAAGTGCAGGTAACAAACATTGCCCAAAGGCTAATTTATTGGAGTGGTAATTTACATGGAACCATATATTAAACATACTCTAATAAACATGGGAGACTCATCACTTCTCCTATTCAACTAACATAACAATGTCTAAGACCAGGCTAAACGAGGAATAGTAAACGATCAGCATCCCCGTCTATACAATATTACAATGTCAACAATAGGTAAATTTAACCTCACGCTAGCTATCGCAAAAGATTACAATGATAGATATATTTCCCAAAACCCAGTTTACAATAGTTAGCTCGCTAACGCCTGAAACCATTAACATATTCTTAGGTTCTTATTATTGATAGATTTATTTATACACCTCATTAAACCACATATAAAGAAACATAGGGATATAAGATAAGTGAAATTTATCACTTGCCGTTAATAAACAAACTAATATGCAAAAATGTCCTACTAGACTGAGAGCATAAAAAAGGAGCATTAATTTTGTATGAGAGATAACCTTAAATACCAACCAATATTTACTAAATCCCGCAAGATTGTAATAACAACAACCAGGAATTACAGCCATCTGACTGATCGCTAACCGTATTTTCCATATAAACAATCAAACTAATAATGGCATCTAACAAATAGTTTCCCTGGCCTTTGCACCAAGAATACAACCCTAACCTGAATATTATAATAATATGGCATATCTGCACCAAGATTACAACCCTAACCTGAATATTATAATAATATGGCATATCTGCACCAAGATTACAACCCTAACCTGAATATTATAATAATATGGCATATCTGCACCAAGATTACAACCCTAACCTGAATATTATAATAATATGGCATATCTGCACCAAGATTACAACCCTAACCTGAATATCATAATAGTTTGGCATATCTGCACCAAGATTACAACCCTAACCTGAATATTATAATAACGTGGTCAAAGATTAATTTCCTGTCATCCTAGGCAGACTTACGTTCTATTAGTCCTAGGGCCCTACATATCGCCCATGTGAGCCTAACGTCTATCAGGCACCAAAGAGTGACTTCCTTAGCAAAACATAAGCTTATATCTGATCTTACTCAGTGGAGGAAACAAGGGAAGGAGAGAATTACATCATAATGCGGTCACTATAATCCAATCATGAAGTCTATATCTGCCCAAGCACGTGTGCATAGCGCTGGTTGGACGGACACACAGTCAAGGGGGGCAGGAGTCACTTCGGGCCGCGGGAGACAGAGAGCCTTTCTTCAAACAGTCTTTTCGCGCATGAGCGCTTTTGATAGATGTATCAGTTCACAAAAGCACCAGAGCTGTCAGTTTCTCACACAGAGTTCGATGTTTGTTGATGTGTAGTTGATGTGGCGTGATCATTGTCGTTGTACGGGAATTCAGCCAGTCCGTTGAATAGGGTGAGTAAGATATGTATTTTGTTCCGGGTTAGTCTCTCCACAGTACAAATCCAGGGTTCATGTGCAGTGCGTTGAGCTCATGCCAAAATTGAAGCAAAGTTAAGAAAAATTCAATTTTGAGAGTAATATTGAGTGTTTCGCTAAATCGTACGATTTTTTGTGTGTATCATAAACCAATCTCTCATCAGAGATTTCGTCAGAAATAATATAACCATTACAAAGCCTACAAACTTCAATCCAATAAAATTTTTCATTCCCAAATGATGATATAAGCTGGCTTCAAAATCCATTCCCAGCCGCAATACACGATATGGATCTACAAGTTAGAGAAATAGAAAAGCTTATTGACATATCAACTAACAAGAATCTAAAAGACACTTTCAATTCGACGAAGTTATTTAAATTTTGGGCCGAGCTTGGAAGTGAATAGCAACGATTGCAAAGTGGGCTGTAAAAAAAGTTTACCCCTTCCTACAATATACCTTGTTGAGTTAGCATTCTCAAAATACAGTCTCACTAAGGCCAAGCAAAGAAGTAGACTCACCCCTGAAACAGATATGCGAATCCAGCTATCCAACATCATACCTGACTTCAAAGAACTTGATTTCCCTGTCGTTTGGGTTCAGAGGGTAGCTGAGGTATATTGAGGTATATTGTTCCAGCCTCCGGGCGATGTTGGTGGTCTGACACCAGTATCGTGGGTCATGTGGGTGGGGGTATGAAAAAGGTCAGTGGGAAGGTCCTAACAATGTGTGTCATGGTGGGACAAGAGAAGGTCCCATCAAAGTGTAACGTGGTGGTATATTAAGAGGTCCCGGCAAAGTGTGTCATGGTGGGAGGGAACGAGGTAAGGAGCGAGAGAATTATTAGACAATTTTGCTCTTTTTTGAAATTTGACAATTTATACGCTCTTTCGGAACATGTGGCTCACCAGGGTCTAGAAGCCACTCTATTCTGTGCAGGAGAGCGGAAGCAGATTAGAATGCTCTGATGATCCTCTAAGGGGAGAACGAGAGCCAACTCCAACACGTACTGATCAATTGGTCACAACGTGAGGTTTTTGGAAAATAAAATCAACGGATTGTGGCATTTCGTGGAGTTTCTGAAACAAAGATAAGATTTATTATTAAAATCAGAGGGGGAAAAGCATCTTTGTAAACCGAAAAGGTTTTTTAGAGTTACGTGCAGAGACACTACTCTATGGGGGGCTGGGTGAGAGCCTCCCCAACCACTGTTTGACACTTCTTGATTATCCGAGCAGGGTTTTGGGATGTCAGTGGCACCCTCCAGGGTCAATGACATAATTCCAAAGCCCCTTGATAAGAGAACAGGTGGCACCAGGAAGCCCCTCGTAGAAAGACTAGGCCAGCTTCCGTAGTGGTCCTTGCTAGTAGGTATCTCCAGATCTAAGTGAAGAGTCACATTACAAACGCACCGGGTTAATTCCACAATGATCCTCAGATACCAGCTCTGAAATACCTACATCCTACTCATATATGTGTCCACCAGGTGACCCAAAGTGGGACAGGCATAGTCGAGGATTGGCATGAGCAACTGCTTATATAATGTCAGACCGCTCCTTGTCGACAGGGCGCTACGCCCATAAAGCAATGGGCTCAGGATTACCAGCCTTTGCTCCGTCTTGTTCAGTCTCTCTATGTGGCGTAGTTGCCAGGTCAGCTTGGTGTCCACTGTAAGACCCAGTAAGGCACTTAGAACGGTTTGCCCATCTGATCTGCCTGATCTGCTCTTCGAATAGCTGGAGTGGGGCTGGCCTGTAGAACTTTCTTTTCCATGTGAAGAGCACTGCAGTGCTTCCGAATGCGTCAGGAGCGTCTGGACTCACTTCTCCACCAGCTGCCTTCACCACGACTCCGCTACTAGAGCCATTTCGTCCACATACAGTGCTAATTTGGTGACTGGAGATTTAAGAATATCGTTCACATAGAGACAGAAAAGTGCTGAGCCTATGAAAATACCCTGCTGAACTCCATCCCGAATGCTTCTGACTTCGGAAGTGGAGTTCCCAAAGGTAGTGGAGAAGTTGCGATGGGATAGATAAGATTGTAGAACCTTAACTAAGTAGAAGGGTAGATTCAAGGAAAGGAGTTTGGAAATGAGACCTTCACGCCAAACACGGTTGAAGACCTTTGCCACATCTAGAAAGACAGCACCAGTCATCCTGTTGATTTGGAAGTTCCTTGTGACCTGCTCCACAAGTCTGAAAATTAAATTAGACGTGGTGTGTCCAGCTTGAATGCCTAATTTCTAGTCCACTAAAATGCCTACCTCGGTAACATGTTGTGTCAGCCTTGTCAGTAGAAGAATCTTGAACAACTTACCCAAACTGTTGATAAATCTGATCGGTTGGTAAGACAAAGTTAAGGCTGGCAGAGGACGTTGTCGTGCTTCTAGAGCTTGGGTAAGTGACTCAGAAGCAGGATGACCTTGAAAAACTCCACGAGGAAATTAATCATCTCAAAGGGCAACTTTCGGAGGACCACGTTACTGGTACCGTCTGGTCCAGGGGCTTTGTTTAATCTTAGAGCAGCTAACGCCAGTGACATTTCTGTCATCTCCGTGGGATCAGGTTCATCCAAGGGCCTGTACGAAACCACATCGATGACCTGAGCCATGTGAGCAAAGTGTACTGGGTCTAACGGGTCGTTAGTTGGTACAAATAACACATCTATGTTCTCAGTGAGAGCATTGGCCTTCTCCTGGTCGGGGTTGGACACCCCGTTACGACCTACAATAGGTGGCCTTGGTGCAGGAACCAACATTAAATTACTCGTCACGAGGATAGGAGGGGATTTTAGTGCTTGGTATGCGGTTGAGAGCGGTCTTGGATGGGTCCTCGGCCAAAAGAGAAGAACCAGGCGTGACTGGTTCTGGAAGAGTGGCTTTGGAAGTTGCCTTGGCCCGGGGTGGAAGTGTTGATCTCCCTGACAGTGCACGGGCGAAATATTTCACCAGCGGGTTCAGTGTTTATCGTAAGTCACGGTCGCCTTCTGTACTGTAACGTGCCCCGAGGTCTACTGGCCTTTGCATAGACGATCCATCCTCCCTGTTTGAGCCCTGGAGGCCCGTACAGTTCCTGCAACCCGCAAGGACTTGTACGTAGGACAGCCACGTCAGGCCGAGGAGTTGGATCCTGAGCAGTGAAGGCACCTCTGGGGAGATCGTCTCTCCTCTGAGCACCCGCCCCTCTCGCGGTAACTAATACAGAACCCATACTTAGGATTAGCGTGGCAATCCTTCCACACATGACCAAACCGGAAACAGTTCTTGCACTTAACTAGGCCACTGGGAGACTTGTATTTCTCCACCCTAACCCGGAGCCCACAAAGGACGGATATTGAGTACAGCGTTGCAGTATGCTCCCCAGGAGTCAAAGAGACAACGAAGTTCAGCAACCACTGCCTTTATCCGGTATTCTGATCCCGTTTACACTAAGAGAGCGTCTGGTTTGTGTATTTAACGGCGACACCCATCTCCAGTAGCTCTTTCTGTATGTCGCCAGGAGTTTTTCGTGTCAGGAGTACCTTTACCACGACTTTAACCAGTCGATTCTGTTCCAGCTCGTAGGATCGATTCTGGATCCCCAAGCTAGGCAAGAACGTCTTAAGGGTGCAGTAATATTCCTCCGACCCACACTGGCTGCCTGACCACGTCCACAGGCTCTCAAACCTTGGACTGAATGGCCCTCACCACCTTGGAGTAGTCCTTCACATCACATAAGATGAGGGGAAAGATCTTCCACTTGGCTGGTCAAGAATCACTATTACCAGGTTGGGGTAAGACACGGCTTTCGTTGTTACCCTTAGATATCCACCGCTTTCCATCTTTACCAAACGCTGGTGCACCCTAGCACGGGTCACCATTGACCTCACTCTTATCACAAAAGCTACCGCCTAAATGATCAGGGTTGGCCCCCAGTAGCTCCCTGGTGATGCCGGTTTTACACCTTGGGCGGGGTATCACTGTCTGAAATCCCTCAGATTCATCGTCTTACCCCTGGATCGACTCGTCATGTGTCAACAAGAGTTCTGCCCTTGAAGACAGTACCTCATAATGTATGGACTTGCACGATCTGCCGACACGCGCGAAGCATGTGACCCGATCTTTCAAGTCTGAAGAAAATTCAACCCGACGTTTCTTTCCTACCAACACCCATTGGTGGGAGGTGTCGGTGTTGAAGCGGATTTTTGATTCCCTTGCGATTACGCTCGCGTCAGTGCCGCTTGCAGCGGTCTTTACCAGTGAAAGACGGCTAGGCTCTCCCTGGTCAGTGCTTCCATTGGGCTTGGGGGAACTTTCACTTTCCTTACCTGTTTGTGGGCTGTTGGCCGTGAAAAGGGCCTCCAGGATTTTTGGCCATCCCTAGCACGCACACCTCTGGTATATGTAGGGGCCCCACTGGACTCTCCCATGCCAGCTATTCTGCGCAAGGAATCACCATGTTACATGCCCTCCACTGTTGCCTGCCCTTGTACAGTGGTAGCCCGTTCGGCTGTTGCCCGACATAGAATATCTGACTTGACAGTTATGCCACGCCAGGTTGTCTATGAAAGGGCTGATTTGTTGTTTGAGTACCGAGTCATTGTCATGACTCTTAACCTCGCGAATGAACTTGTTTACCTGATGAAATGGAACAGATGAAATGAGCCAGCAGAATACTACAGGGGTGTGGTTTTGTAGCCCGACGCAGGACATTTCTACCTTGACACTGATGCCAAGCTAGGCCGCCTGTGAAAGGACTATATTTGTGTTAGAGTATGGAGTCACTATCGTGACTCCTGGCCTCTTGAATAAATTAATACCTTGTACAAACAATTGTATAATTATTGACACTGTGAGTGAAGTTGGTGATAGTGAACGATCGCGCTGGGTCTCGAGATTTGGGGAGGATTTTCTTTTGTTGGGATGTGGGAAGGTGTGTATAAGGTATGATGATGATATATGTTGTTGTTTCATGAGTCGATTTCCGGGAGGAGGATCGAAAGGTTTAACTTGACTGTAGGGAATAGGTTTGGCGCGGATGGTTACATATCCATTCCCCATCTGGGGCCGTCAGTGGCGCCAGCGTTATTCTCTGGCTAGAAGGTTGACCTAGGCGGTTATCCCAGTGGAGTCCGGCGGTGGCAAAGGTTATAAAGAGTTTCTTGTTGGGGTAGGATTTTCTTTTCTTGGGATTAGGAGTGAGGTGGATACATTTCCATTCCCCATCTGGGGCCGCCCCCGGCGCCAGCGTTATTCTTTGGCTAGTAGACAACCTAGGCGGTTATCCCAGTGGCGTCCGGCCGTGACTAAGGTTGTGATGGCATGAAATGAGTGACTTGTGAATGTCAGGTCTGGGGTTGGAGCAAGGATGGGATAGTTGTGTGGTGGGTTGTCGTCGATCCCGTTGGTCTGGCGTAGTCGATTGTCAATTTGGTTAATTACTACTCTAATTTTTATTTTTTTTTTTATTTTTTCCTAAATCTAGGTATCGGGGGTTGTGTTGTTTTTTTTTAATTTTTTTTTTCCAAGATTATAATAAACACTGAGTTAGTCATAATAATGCTCTCCTACACCAGCCGTGGTCTCTTGTAGCGTCTGGTCTCAGCAGGGTCGTAACGTCCTAGTTCCCGTACTATGTCGTTAGTGTGTGTGTCTGCCTGTTCGTAGAGTTTTATGTTCCTTTCCCTGTATATGTCATGGAGGGGTCTGCAATTTGTCATTTCATGTAGGTGTGTTGTTCTAGTTCGCCAGGGTGCTCCAGTGATGGTTCTGAGTATCTTGTTTTGTGTGGTTTGTAATCTATCTGTGAGGTGTTTGGCTCCGTAGCTCCATTCTGCGCAGTTGTACAGTATAATCGGTTGTATCATGGATTTGTATAAGACAGTTTTTGTATGGATGTTTAGTTCCCTTCCTTTGAATAGAGCGTACAATTGTACATATCTCCCAGTGGCTTTTTTTCTTGTGTTCTCTATGTGACTTCTCCAGGTTAGTTTCGAGTCTATTGTAGTGCCTAAATATTTTGTATCTTTTTTAACAGGTATTTCTGTGTCGAATAAAGTGAGTGGTGCTGGGAGTTGTTTGCGTCCTCGGCTAATAATCAAAGCTGCTGATTTTGTGGGGTTAACTTTTATCCTCCAAGTCGTGAACCAAATTTGTAGTTCAACTAGGTACCTCTGCATTTTTAAGCTGGCAAAATTTATGTTTTTATATATGGTGTAGGCCATGGTGTCGTCTGCAAAGAGTCGTACTTTTACTTGTGGATTGTTAGGAATGTCTGAAATATATATGCTATAAAGGTGTGGTGCTAGTGCAGATCCCTGGGGCACCCCAGCCCTTATGTCGTGTATGGGTGATTTTTTTCCGTCCATGACTGCCTGAAACTTCCTTCGAGCAAGGTAACTGGCGATAATGTGGATGATCCATTGTGGGTAGTTGAATTTAATTAGTTTTTGAATTAGTCCTATGTGCCAAACTCTGTCGAATGCTTTTTCAACGTCTAGAAATATTGCTACGGTGTGTTTTTTTTCTTCAAATGCTTTTGTGGCGTCCTCAATTAAATTTAGTACGGGGTGAATAGTCGAGTGATTTTTCCTGAAACCGAATTGGATTTTTGGGATGATCTCATTTTTTTCGCTAAATTTGTCTATCCTTTTTAGAACTAGTTTTTCAAATAGTTTGCTCATAGTGGGGAGGAGACTAATAGGCCTTCTGTTCTGAGGGAACATTGGGTCCTTTCCTGGTTTAGGAAGAATTATTACTGTCGCCAGTTTCCATACGTCTGGGAAGTGACAGAGTGTAAGTAGAGCGTTGAATATTGTCAGTAGCGTGAGTATTGCCCTCGGTGGTAGTTTCTGTAGTGTTTCGTTTGATAGTCTGTCGTGGCCTGGCGCTTTATTTTTTGGGAGTTGTTTCATTGTGTAGTTTAGTTCATCTAGTGTTATTAGGTCCACCCGTGACACTATTGGTCTAAATAGGTATTCCCGTACTGATCTCTGTGCGTCCCTGACGAAGTCTGCGTCTCTCGGGTTTTGGTTTGGTGTAAACTGTTTCTCCAGAGACACGGCTATGGCCTCCGCTTTCTCTGAGCTTGTATAGGCCATACCGTGCTCCCCGTGTATAGCGGGTACCGACGTTTGTTGCCTGATGATTTAAGCTGTTTTGTGACTTTCCAGACTTTACTGGGGTCCATGGCAGCGTCAGTGATGTATGTGTTCCAGTTGTTGCATTTAATAGTTTTAACTGTACGTCTTACTTGTGCAGTGAGTCTATTGTAGGCTGTTCTGTGCTGTGGTGTTCTGTATGTTTGCCAGTCTCTCCTTGCCTCTCGTTTCTGGGCGAGCAGAAAGTCAAGGTCTGGGTGTTGGCGTCTCAAGTCATGTTTTTCCTGTTCTATTGCGGTGTTAGTTCTGTATGCTTCCTGTACTGTGCTGGAAAAGAGTTGGAGTGTCGTGTCTGCTTCTTCAGTGGTCGTGATGTTTATGTTTTCGGGTACTGTTTCGTCTAGTGTTCTTTTGAACCCTTCCCAGTTAGTAGTAGTTTTTAGTTTTTTAATGTTGTTTATCTGTATTTCTGTGTTTGTTGTGATCTCGCACACTATAGGGTTGTGGTCCGAGTCCAGTTCTTTAAGAACTGAGAGCTCTTCCGGTGTCACCCCTATATTGTTCAAGACCACGTCTATTACATCTGGCCTCTGTAGTGGGTTTGAGGGGTAAAATGTCGGTTCGCCAGGCCCGACTACCGTGTATCCCTTAGTGTCAGCGTGATCGTTTAGTATGCGTCCATTCCTATTGGTCAGTCGGCTATTCCAGTTCAAGTGTTTGCTATTCATGTCCCCTGCTAAGAATATCTTATCGAAGTTCGTAAGTTCGTCTAGGTCGCTCTGTAGTATTGTCTTGGTCGGTGGTTTATATATGGCCGCGAATAGGATACCTCCGTTCTTTGTATTTACTTTTATTGCTGTTGCTTCTATGTTTTGTAAGGTTTGAAAAATATGTTGGTAGTGGGGAATATTGTCTTTGTTGAATATTGCTGTTCCCCCGCCACTTCTGCCGGGTCTATCTGTTCTATATAGATGGTAGCCGAAAAAGTTAAGTTTCTTGTTTTGGTTTAGATGGGTTTCGTTGATTAGTCCTATATCTATTCCATATGTTTTAAAAAGTTCTTCTAGTTCATGAGCCTGCGTCAGTATCCCGTTCGCGTTCCATATAAAAACGCGTAGAATGTCCTTGGTCCGCGTCTTGTCTTGTTTAGTCATCCTGATTTACAAAGTAGTCAGTCACTCCCTCTCTCATGATAAACATTTTCTCTGTTGAGTCTGTTGTTTGTCTGAGCCTATTGAGATAAGGTTTGAAATGTGTAATGATCTTCATTATGTTTAAGTCTTTGAGTAGCCTAATTAAGTCTTTTATGTCAGAACCGGTTGAACCGGCTTCTTGTTGTGGGGGGTCTTGTGTTTGTTTTGCCTGTACTGCCTGGGCGTAGGATCGGTGGATCTTGGCCGCCTCAGGGACGGGGGGGTTTGCCACGGGTCTCTGCCGCATTGGTGGGAAGCTCTGTGTGTTGGAGGGTGGGGGCATGGTCCGGGTCAAAGTTTTGTTCTGTGTGTTTATTTTTGGTAGTTGTGCCGTCTTCTTCTTTTCTAGTAAGTCTAAGTACACCGGGCACTTGCTGTAATTCGCCGTGTGGCTTCCCATACAGTTTACGCATCGGGCAGGAGTGGTGGCGTCTTTTTTGGGGCAGTCTTTGGTGATGTGCTGTTTTAAGCACTTGACACACCGGGGGTTGTTCTGGCAGTTATTCTTAGTATGGCCGTATCTTTGGCACTTGTGGCATTGTACGACTGTGTTGAGTGGTGGTATGTAGGGTTCGATCCTAACTCTGGTATGGTTAATTGACTTTACTTGGAAGATGGTGTTTGTGTCTGTGCTCTTTGCTAGAGTCACTTGGAAAGTAGGGATAAGTGTTATGGTCTGAGTCGTGTTGTCCGCAGCCGACTTCCTGGAGAATTGTCTCACGTCAGTCACTGGGAATCCCATGTCTTTAAGTTCTGCCTCTAGGTCACTGGTAGCCATGTTGGGAGGGAGCCCCTTGACTATAACTTTAACTGGTTTGTCCCTCGGTAGCGTGTAAGTGTGAAACTCTTGTTTTAGGTCTTTCAGTAAGTGTTGTATTAGGTCGAAGTCCTGCTTGTTGGTGGTGTGAATTTTTAGTCCGTTTGTGATGTACGTGATTTTAGTGTCCCCTCCTATCTCTTTTGCTACCTTGGCTATCTGAGAGTAGTTTTGTGTTCCTAGCGTCACTATTGGTGGGTTGTGTGTCTTGCGTGTGGTGGTTGTTGTAGGCAGCTGTTTGTCAGTGTTCTGGTCGAGTGGTGAGGGAGTATTGTTTTCGGCCCTTTTCAGGGCGTCGAACTTGTTCGTCAACTCTGTTGGTGTCTTTTTTTGTCTGGGGTAGCTTGTGAGGTCTGAATTTCCTTTTCCGTCCTAGTTTGTCGGCCATCGTGAAAGTTCCCTGTCCGTCAGTGTCGGCTTCCATGTCTGAATTGTCTGTAGAGGAGTAGTCCATGTCCGTGTCATTTTGTTTGGTTTTCGGTCTGGTGTGGTCGGGGGCGGCCATTTCGCTCAGCCCTGAAAAGGGCAGGCTAGTGGCCAGTGTGGAAGGGTTAAGATACCCTCCTCTGTGCAGTGCGGGAGGATCTGTGATGTTGTCTGGTGTCCCGGAAGACGTGCGCCGACTGCGAGGTATTGTTTCGCAGCCGGTCTCGATTTACGGCCTACTGTGGCTTTGTTGGCACCGTTAGGTATCCACCACAGAAATTACCACCGAAACGTCCCTTCCGAGTTTAGTCTAGTGTGTGTGTTCGGGGTAAACCTGTCTCCTATACAATCTGCTCACGTTTGCCTTAAAAAAGGCAGGTTTGTCTTAAAAAAGACAGTTGCGGACAGACACAGACACAGACAAAAGGCATGCTCCGATGCTTCCAGAAGGGGAGCACGAGAGCAAGTTCCAACACGTACCGACCAATTGGTCACACCGTGTGGTTTGCAAAAATTAAGAACGGGTTGTCGCGTTTCGCGAAGTTCTGAAACAAAGAAACAGAGATTACAAAATATTAGTAATATTGGGGTAAAAAAGGGGGGTAAGAAATTGAGAAACCGACTAAGGGTTTTTTTTAGAGTTACGTGCGGAGACACTACTCTATGGGGGGCTGGGTGAGAGCCTCCCAAACCACTGTTGACACATCTCGCTTATCCGAGCAGGGCTTTGGGACGTCGATGGCACCCACCAGGGTCGATGACGTAGTTCCCAAGCCCCTGGATAAGAGGATTGGTGGCACCGGGAAGTCTAGCGTAGAAAGACTGCGCCAGTTTCCGGAAGTGGTCCTTGATGGTAGGCATATCCAGGTCACGATGAAGAGTCTCATTCCGGACATACCAAGGTGCGCCCACAATGATCCTCAGACATACGCTCTGGAACGCCTGCATCCTCCTCATATACGTGTCCGCCAGGTGACCCCAAGCGGGACACGCATAGTCGAGGATCGGCCTGAGCAACTGCTTGTACAGCGTCAGACCGTTCCTTGTTGACAGGGCGCTACGCCTGTTAAGCAGTGGGCCTAGGACTCCCAGCCTTTGCCTCGCCTTGTTGAGTCTTTCGTTGCAGTGTAGTCTCCAGGTCAGTTTTGTGTCCAGCGTAAGTCCCAGGTACTTAACACTGTCCGCCCATCTGATCTGTTCTCCGAACAGCCGGAGTGGAGCCGGCCTGTAGTACTTTCTTTTCCATGTGAAGAGCATATTTTGCCTTGAAAAAGGCAGCTCAATAAAACACCTGGTGGCTCGAATCTCAGAGAACGAATGTTCGTGTTCGTTCGTCGATCGTGTACAGTGGTAGAGAAGGGAAGCTTCCCATTGGCACGTGAGAACATAGGTGACAGTGGCCACCAAGCGGGCCAATAGAATAGAAAGGAGTGTTCTCATTGGCGTGGAGTAAAGAGTGAAGCAGCACAGGCAGTAGAGAGGGTGGTCAGCACTATTTTTGCAAGTGTGAAGAAAAGACTCAAGGGCCAAACATCGCGGCACAACAAACTCATTTCTGGAAGGCAATCACATCCATTTCATTAGCAGCATATCCATGTTAGTAATGAAAAGAAAATGCAATGATGTTAAACATGATTAAAAAATAGGTGTGAAAAAGTGAATAAGTAACAATATTGTTTGAAGTTATATTATATTATTCTTCCTATGTAAAATATGTAACATAAATATAAGATATAAATTAATTAGTTAATTTTATTTTAGACTTATTTTTTAACATAGAAGAATACTCAAATATAGACTTTTTAGTTAAAGCTCAAAAATTTGTCTTATACTTGTAAAGGAAAAGTGGATAAGACATAAACACGTAGGGGTTCCTCAGTAGATTTCGTAGTTTTTATAGTGCTCCGTGGGATCAAATATTTTCAGAACCACTGCTCTAAATTGACTAAGACTGCCATCTATGACACATCTTTTGCTGTAAGATGTTCTGAAGAACGCTTTGAAATAGTGAGTATTGGAAGATCCATTACAGAATTAAATATAACTACATTAAGAAAAAATAATGGATTTACTAGGCATTTTCATAAAAACATTTATTCAAAGTAACTGGGCTAACTGGGTACGGTTCAGAAAATGAATTGCATTTAATATCTAGAAATAATCAAATACGTATATGTGGAAATTTAAAAAAAACTACATATATGTATATTTAAAGTAATTAATTATCACCTAATACAGGGTGTAAATGAATACATGTTACAAACTTATAGTGTATGTAGGAGGTCCATAGTATACCTACTTTTAATAAGAAACTCGTGTCAAGTAATGCTCCATTTTCGCGTTGCAGACTAGAACTCTTAGTATGTTCAGTAATGTAGGAATAATTCTCACAATACTTTATTGGCTTACATTACATAATAAATGTTTAGCAATGCCAAAACAGATGGCTACAATAATTGCTCAAAATAACGTCCACCAACTGCGATGCAAGCATTGAACCTGCAAAGAATATTCTTGTACACTTTTTCAAAAATCTCAGGCATCATTTGGATTTCTTGCCCTGTGGCGAGAATGCGTGCTAACATATCATCCTCTGTTTTGACAGGGGTATCGTAAACTAGGCTTTCCATGTGGCCCTACAGGAAAAAGTCTAGTGGAGTTAAGTCCGGGGAGCGTGGAGGCCATTCTACTAGTCCTCCTCGACTAATCCATCAGTCCCTAAATACCTGTATTCTAGAGAGGTGAGTGAAAAGTGTGGTGGCGCACCGTCTTGTTAAAGCCACATGCTGCAGCTACACGAACTTTTAACGGCACGTCTTCCAACAATTCTGGCTGTACTTTTTGAAACGACCGTCGATAATACCAACCCACATGTTGAGTCTAAACTACTGTTGCCATCTAAGGATGCGAGTGGTGTGAGGGTTTACTTCGTCCCAAAAACAGCCGATTCGGGGGTTTAAAATACTTTCCCTGGTGAAGGAAGCATCAACGGTAAACAGAACAAGTCGTATAAACTAAACTTTCAACAGGCAACGTTGCTTAAATCAGCGAGAAAAGTAAACTCGCCACGGAAAATTGGCTGGACTCATTGTTTGAGACCTCCGCGGATGGTGGATGTGTAGTTGTTGTTTGTACAGAACCTGCCTAACGCTCATATGATTAACACCCTTGTCACGTCCAATGGTTCAGCTGCTAATTGATGGGCTATGTTCAAACCTATGAAATAATTCTTCAAATCCTGCAGTATGGTGGTTCCTCCGAGACCCGCAGTTTACCTTATTGACTGTGAACGTTCCTGTTTCCCACAATCGTTGAAAAACTCTGGCAAACACTGTATGAGACGGAGTTAGACTATTTGGAAAATGGTCTGCATAAAGCCGGTGAGCAATATTTACCATTACAACAAGCCTCGTCGTACATTAACACCATGTTAGCGTAATCGATGAACGTATACGCATCCATGATCTACTGCAACTGAACATTAAGAAAGATTAGAGTGTTTTAGCAAAACATTTGACGTTTACAGTTGTCGTTACATTGGTCGAGCCACCTCACGTGATCATGACGTGGTAAATGCAACGCGTTATCATTTTATTTTGTCTAAACAGTTCCAGTCTATAACGTGCAAACGGATTGTGCTGCCTGAACCATCTGATATACATCCCATATATTAGGGGATTTGAGAAATTTTGGTGGTTCCCCGTTGCTTTCCACACTGAATGTCTAGGAGTGAGTGCGAAAGGACTTAACAATTCTGCCGTGAAGGTGTCTTTACACCTGCCAATGTTATTTTACATGCCACATTTGACATGAGATATCTCTTAAGGGAGATGTAGTACGTTTTTTTCGGTCAAATACAATCCGTTGACCTCAGCTCGCTTGGAATCCACGAACATCGGGTCCTGAGTTGAGCACACAATCCAAATACCAGCAAGATCGACTTAATAAGGCTTCAAGTCTAAAATTTAAAGGATAATTCACTTGTATATTCTAAGAAATGATTACATTGTCTTTCATAAAGCTACGAGTAAACAAAGTAGACACTTTTAATAATATATATTGTTAATTGGTGCTAAGAAGAATTTTAGATTGAAAATAAAAAAATAAAACTTAAATGCTACAATCAGAAGTAACGTATTATTTCTGGAACAGCTTTATGTCAACTGGTCAAGATCAGGTTAAATAAGTTAATAATTATACAATAGTAAATTTATTGAAGATAAAAGATTCTAGATGACGTATAATCAATATTACATACTTGGAAAAGACGTCAATTAATATAAGCATGCATAAGTTACCAAAGGAGGAATGGATAGTGGTCCCTAAATAATCGAAGATAATCACATCGGCCAAATTAAACCCATCTCTGGAATTTTGGGTGGGCTTAGCCTTCTGGCGTTCCTCACAATGGCTAACCCACTCTTTCACGTCGTTATCTAACCCAGGCCAAAATAACTCTCTAGAAACCTTCCTAACAGTTTTCAGCATGCCTAAGTGACCAACACACACTGAATCATGAAAGTACCACACATTGCATACCGGTATGAAATTACATGGTGAACTGTCACATACCGGCCAAATTGATAATATTTTAAATTTTTGCTGTGAGAAAACTTTTTGAAAATAATACTTTTTTTGTGTATGTTTATTATATAGAGTCATTAATGATGTTTCGGATTTTGTATGGGATTTATATTTTTTTATAGAAGAAAAGTTTTTAAAAAATAAACTTTGTGTGGTAATTTTTGTACATAGAACTTTTTTCAAAAGAGCGAAAAAAAAAGATTCGTGCACATTTCGTTACACCAGCTATACAAATTATCATAAATGACTTACAAATTAAATGAAAAAAATTGTCTTAGCAATAGTTTTCCTCAGTGAGGAAGCCATTTTGATAAGTACCCCTAATGGTAGGAGAGCGTTAATGAAGTGTTTCGAGAAATAAGATTATTTATAACAAATGAATTATTTCTAAGAAGAGTGAGGTAAAAGAGAACCATTATGGATATGATTATTAGGTGCAAAACAAACTGGGTCGGACACCTCTTTAGGAAGAACTGTCTTATGCACGATATCATAGAAGGAAAGGTTGAGGGAAAGAGGAGCAGAGGAAGGAGGAGGATTCAAATATTGGATGACTTGAAGGAAAGAAGAACATTCTGGGAGCTGCAGGAGGAGGCAGAAGACAGGATGCATTGGCGGTCTAAGTTCACTGACAAAAGGAATGGACCTGTCGTAAGACAGAACACATAATAATAATAATAATAATTATTATTATTATTATTATTATTATTATTATTATTATTATTATTATAACCATGGTGACTAAATAGGCTATATTAATATTTCACTAGTAAATAAAACAGCTGACATGTAAATATTTTCAACAATTTCTCTAGTATATAAAAGTCAAACTATTTTATTTATGAAACCATCTATATTTACAGTTGTAAAACATTCACTTGTAACTTGTAAATCGTAGACTTGTAGTTATATGAAACAAGCACCTAATTGTTAAGATTTGACCCGCCTTTGATAATCTTATAAATACACTAAAGATATTAAAGATATTTGAAAGGTTATGAAAATCAATCGTGTGCTGTTGTAATACCTTCAAAGTAATGTGTGGCCACCATTTTTGATTCCACCAGCCCCCGCTTAGGAATGTATGAATTCTACCACAATAGAAACAACCCTTTATGGCCTAACTATAAGTCAGGGAGATGAATAATTTAATTATGTACATATTATAATAAAATTATGATACATGCAAGACATGGACACAGTACTTCTGGAGGCTATGCTTCTAACATTTAGTTTTACCTCCAGGCGCTGCTTTGATCATTTGCAACGGCAAATCGGAACATCACTGATCCTACGTTTATGGATCAAAGGTGTTCTTTTAAACCTATTAGCCACCGAATTGTTGTTAGTGTTATTCAATAACCTCATATATATTAAACAGCTGGAACATTGATTGGGCTTACAAATATAGACTTGCTGGGTTAGCAATAAACATGACACCATTTCTTTTGCACAATTGTGTACAATAAATTGCACAAGATTGTTGTCACAAGTGTTACCCACAGACTATTCACACGGCAAGTGCAGAATTACTACACACTATGTCCAAATCAACACAATGGCTTTTTGCTTCTTGTTTTTATGACTATCTAATTATTGAGTAATTTTTTTTATATTAATTTTTGTTTTCAGAAGTACATATTTATTCACTAAACATGGTCTAGCTAAGCACAATGTGATTGTCAGCTGGTGCCTCATCTTAAATACATGATTAATAGTTTAATATATTTAATTCCTTTAAGTCTGGTCTTACAACATGATATAAGTCTAATACTGGATTTAAGTTTCATAAATATATTACAGTACGTTTTATTTAATATTCAAAATCCAATCTCGAGTCCATTTCATAGCTTATTAGTCACATTTAGTCAATCTAGCATTTTTTTATCATTAATAATAATAATAATAATAATAATAATAATAATTTAAGGGCCAGAGTCCTATGCTAAACTATTCCTTTTGATTCTGGTCTAGGTAGGTGTAATCTTGTATTTAGTGTAGCGCCGCACTTGAGTACTAAGTCCAAAACTTGATTCACACGTTCGCCGAAAATAGAAAGCAGAATCTGTTTGAATGGCGCAACATTTCACACCCTGTATATTGACCCACGATGCTTTGCAACGCTACCATAAAACAGCGGATCATTAACATATTTTATTTTCTAGTGGATAAACATATATTTTAAATCATTCTCCCGATGTATGTTTAGAAATTGTAACGCTGTGTCTGGCACAATACAATACATCGATACACACGCTTTGCACTAATGAGTTCTTTCTTATCTCCTCATGAAGATCAACGAAGAATCTGTCTGCTAGCTTCTGCTGTAGAGCGCATGCGTAGACAATTGCGCACGTGCACTGACTTGAGATGGTTGGTTCTGAGATTTTATTGGTTCTCCTGTGCCGAACATCTCAGGCAGAGCGAACAATGTAGAGATAAGTTGAACTTCAGCGAAATTGTTCACGCCGATTAGGCGGAGATCTTGTGACTGGCTTGGAGCGCGTCACGTGACCACGTTTCTGTTCTGCGCTAGTTTGTCAGCGAACGTGTAACTATGAAACTGGCCATAAGTCTAAAACATCTATACTCCTGTAACTTTAGTTTATATTGGTTTTGATCAAGTATGTGATTGTTAGTAAATTTACAATAAATAATTCAGAAAACTAAGGGTCTAGCAGACAGGGATAACTACGCTTACAAGCCAAAGGCTGTTAATCGAAAACTAGCTGATAGACGACGTGTTTTATTTCATACAAGGTACGAGATATTCCATTATATGACCTAGTTTTATTATGAATTAACATGTCTAGTAGGTATTAAATGATACCAGAACTACTTTATGATCTGAAGCGGTCACTTTTGATGCATATATATATATATATAGATCTATATAATTATTATCTTTTATATATATATATAATTTTTATCTTTTATGTATAAATATATATAATTATTATCTTTTATATATATATATATATATATATATATATATATATATATATATATATATATATATATATATAAAACAGCACTAATAATATAGTAAAATGTTATCAGTTTTGATCATAAAGGATATGTTTGTATTTTTTTTTAAAGTGCCCCAAATTTCCATTCGTAAGAAAATCAAAGTTGTGCAAAGCAGACCTAGTACAATCTTGTGGCCACAACATTTTGTACAGTAAATTGTGTCGTGTGTACTGGTCTTTAGATAAACACAGTTTGTAAGTCTTGTATGAATAATAAAACCTTTATAAACAAGCAAGTTGAATAGCCAAATAAAAGCAATAAAATATAAACTACACCTAAGTTTGGTGTTCCGGAGAAATGGAGCGTTGTCCCGATTGCGTATTTACATTTCCTAACCCAGTACAGAGCACCACGCACTTAGAGCGATATGATTGGCCCTAGATCTTAGCGCGACCTTCAAACAGCGGTCACTCTTGGCGCAACAGAGGCATAAGTGTTGCGGCACATATACTAAATCGGAGTTTTCCCTCGGCTTCGCTCGCATTGAAGTTAGATAAATTACTTTTTTTCCAGTGAAACATCTATACTAGCAAATACTCAATTTCAGACACGTACTATGAGGCGAGGATTTTTATATATTAACGTGAAAAAGAGAAAGCAAATAAAATACATCTATGGTCACTCGAAGTATCTGGATAAAAATATAGAACATTTATTAAAACTAACCTAAACTAAACTAACCTAACCTAACCTAAGATCACTGTATACAATGAATAATATAGGTATGTGTAGTATTTTAAATAAAATATTACTATGGTATTTTCATTGAGGATCTAAATATACGTGTGACATGGTGGTCTAGGGGTAAGGTGTCAGACTTCTGTGCTGGCGGTCGGGGTTCAATCCTTGGTCCCGGCACTGATTTATCTGATTTCCAAACCCTTCCTTCACCTTTGACAAGACATCTTGTGAATGTATTATTATTATTAGCACCGCGTCTTACTACCCGTTCGGGTTATACGCACTTACGCTAATGTGTAATGGTAGGGTGATTGTGAGATGAAATGAAGGACCTACAGTTTAACGTGGAATCCGAACCACGGTGGAGACCAGGCATTCCCCACATTCACAAGACGTCACACGTATATTTAGATCCTCAATGAAAATACCATAGTAATATTTTATATAAAATACTACACATACCTATATTATTCATTGTATACAGTGATCTTAGGTTAGGTTAGGTTAGTTTAGTTTAGGTTAGTTTTAATGAATGTTCTATATTTTTATCCAGATACTTCGAGTGACCATAGATGTATTTTATTTGCTTTCTCTTTTTCACGTTAATATATAAAAATCCTCGCCTCATAGTACGTGTCTGAAATTGAGTATTTGCTAGTATAGATGTTTCACTGGAAAAATAGTAATTTATCTAACTTCAATGCGAGCGAAGCCGAGGGAAAACTCCGATTTAGTATATGTGCCGCAACACTTATGCCTCTGTTGCGCCATGTTATTATTATTATTAGCTCCGCGTCTTACTACCCGTTCGGGTTATACGCACTTACGCTAATGTGTAATGGTAGGGTGATTGTGAGATGAAATGAAGGACCTACAATTTAACGTGGAATCCGAACCACGGTGGAGACCTGGCATTCCCCACATTCACAAGATGTCTTGTCAGAGGTGAAGGAAGTGTTTGGTAATCAAATAAATATGTGCCGGGACCGAGGATTGAACCCCGGCCGTAGGAAATGTTAATACGCGTCCAGATTACGTCTTCCCGGTAAACGTCAGTGAAGTTTATTTTAACTATGAGTTTAATCATTTACACCTTGACCTAGGCCTATATTGTTTCAACCAGCGTTCAGGCTATCCGAAAATAAATACGCTAATTGGGTGGTGATAAGGAAGATCAAAATGAGAGGAAATGTACTCGCATTTGGTTAAAGACAGAGTGGGAATATGTTTTTGAAAAATCACCCAAATGTATCTGGCCAGGATTTGAACCTAAACCTACACGTCACGGGCAAACCAAGCTAAGTGAGCCTGACTTTTAGTCCCCATGCCCACCAAATAGTGCTCCCATAGATAAAGCAATTTAATAATCTCATTCTGTTGAAATACTCTACACTAAAGAAATTAACCAGAGCTATTATTTTCCGTGGATTTGACATTTTAGTCTCTAGGGGGATCTTGAGTAAGCATCTCCTAATGTGATAGGATATAAACTCGTGACCTTGGTTACCCTCGTAGTGTCTAATATGTGTGCTTCAAACTAAGAGTTAAAGGGCCGGCGGATGTGACGAATAAAAACAAGGCGGCTGTCCCATGAGAGCCGGGACGAAGTTATTTCCCTGGCAAACCTCACATCTGGGACGCAGCTCAGTTACTACCAATCTGCCCTGCCTGCCTGCCTGCCTGCCGTCTTCTCCTCATCAAACCTTTTTTATTTATTTTTTGTCCCCACATAGTGCGTAGTGCCTGTTTTAGTAACAACATACAAGTTTATCGACTATAAAAGAGAAACATTTAAATTAATAATGGAGGATAAAGTGAGTCTTTACTTTGGTAATATAGTTTTTTAAGGTGGTAGTAGTAGTATTTTTTATTAATTTATGGGGATTTAATGGGATTTAATGGATTTTTTGATAGCCTTATTACCCGTTTTATCTGTAAGCTTTTGTACTAATTACACTAATGTGTTAGAGATGAGGAAGGTTGAATTTAGAATACGTTTAAAAGCATTTTAGTGGAGAGAAAGTGGAAAACCATTTACGAAAAAAAAAAAAACTTAGTACACCCGAGCGTGGTCCCCGATCTCTCCATCGCCAGCAATCCAGTCTAACATGAGAGTGCATTAGACAATGCAACCATTTATGCATGTATTTTAATAATAACTTTAACGCTTGATGTAGGCCTATATATCGATATTATCATTAATATTTAAATAACTTATTATTATTCTGCCATTTTCTCATCGTGTTATTATTATTTATGTATTTTGTTACCGCGTACAGACTACACATGTGTTCAGTGGCCTGATATTCTAAAGCGTAATTTTAGATTACAAAAATCGATTCCCGTGATCCAGAATCATAAATCGCAATAGACAAACTCTCGAGATAATTGATTAACTAGAACCATATTTGCATTATATTACGGGACAGAAAGTTATTACTTTAACTCACCTTATCTAAGACAAGCCCGTCGAAGGTTGAGTTTGGTGGGGTGGAAGTTGAACATGTTGAAATCAAGGCCACTTTCTGCTTTCATGGTCACGCACAGAAAAAGATAAATTTGGAGTTCAATTGGTAAGAAATGTGAACTGGGAAAGCAATTTTTGCTATGAGTGCCACTGAAGATCGAATAAATTATTGATGTAATAGAATAACATAATTTTTGGAGTTAAAAACGAAAACTAGATAGAATTTTTTTTTTAAATAACATATTTTAAATAGAAATAGTCTCAGAAATATCATAGGGTTTGTAAGATCCACGCAATTCATGATAAAAATGAGGAGAATGACAACATCAGTGAATAAACATTGTTTTATTAGATTGATGTTTGTAACCATTTACCCCGAAAGGTCTCAAGCTTGCTTTGCATGGTTCCACTATTGACTATCTTACAGGGTGAACAGATACTTTGGAGCAAAGGAGGACAAGGACTGCAAAAATGTAGGAGATTAAACAAAAATTTAAGACAGTACAAAATAAAAGTTTAAAATGTACAGTAGTTGTACAAATTCACTTCATCTGTTATATTGATAATATACTACAGTTTTATTGTACTATATGTTCAGCATATTTTCCAGATGAACTTAAATAAACATGCTCCCTGTGATTGGTTGCTGACGGCATACACGCAGCCAATCTAGATCACAAATTTTATCACCTTGACACCACGCGGCGAGTTTGCCAACGAAAATACACGAAGACTTCGAGTGATAACTGGAATGCAATCTTACGGCAGAACTAATAAATGCGAGATCACTTTTAGAGTGGATAACATCAAAAATTGCAAATTCATTTATTTTGTAAAATTGGAAGAGATTTTGGAATTTTTAAAAACTCCTCTTTAGACACTGGGCAGAGAGTTGAATTGTAGGACATAAAGAGGTGAAGCAGAAGATAAAAATGACTGAAACCATATTTAAGGTGTTATCTGGGTGATGCTAAGTTGTTCTTTGGCTAGGAGAAGAAAGTGTTATAAAGCAGCAAGGCACAGAGGAAATTACAAAAGTGAAACCTAAAATCAGTCAAGGAAGTGTAATTTGAAGTTTGTTACAATAATATGGCAAGTATAATGGTCTTCAAAAGAGCAAACAAAACCAACCATGTGTGTACGTGTTTGTGTAGTATTAATACTGGCTGGTAGGCCTATGTCGAGATCAAACTTTAACCTCGAACAGAAAAAATAATTATATGAAACTGCCTTAAAAAAAATCTGGAGTGGTCTGACGTCCATTTGTTTTAAAAGAGCCGGCAATAGTAGACGTTTTATTGAAAGTCTGTAACGATTGTAAGATTTCTAAAATTCCATTTATATTAAGTATTTAATTAATGGTAAAGTTAAGTTGTGTAAAACAAACTAAACAACTCGTTAATAAAGTAATTGGATGTGTGTACATTTAAAAAAGTGTTTATAGATTATATTTCTCCATTAAGAAATTTGTATGCATTAAATTAAATTTTGTTTCAATAATATATGCATGTACTAAATGACAATGTTGGAAAAGTGATGAGGACTGACTGAAAGCCCTGGATAAAAGCAAAAATGCTTCAGAAAATGGAAGAAAGAAGGAAATGGAAAGACGTCAACAAAGAAGAATAAACGAGGCTAAACAACGAGTTAAGGAGAGAAATAGGCAAAGCAAGGAAATACTATATAGAAAATACATGCAATGAGATTATTGAAATTCAAAGGAATTAAGTTATTACCTCATGTAGGAGGAACTAGGAGGGAATGAAAACAAAGATGTGTGAACAATAGGAATAGAAAATCCCAAATACCAGAAGGTGATGGATCATAAATAGGTTCTTAAGATTTGGGAAAGTTATATAGGAATACTGCACGACCAGGAAAATCGTCCAGGAAACCTAGAGTTCGAAGTAGAAGAAGAAGTAGAGGAAGACGAAAAAGGAACCACCATTTTAAAGAGTGAAGTGGAGAGAGCCATAAAGGATATGAGAATTTAAATAAAGCTGCTGGAGATTACGACATACCAGCTGACCTTCTGAAGGAACCGGGAAACAACGGATTAATGACTTTGACAAAATTACAGGACCATCAGCCTAATCTCTCATGAAGGAAGATCGTGGAAAGAATAATCAAAAGGTCACTAGAACAGAAAATAGCAAATTTGTTGGAAGAAGACCAATTTGGATTCAGAAAAGGAAAAGGAAACAGAGATGCCATAGGTATGTTGAGAATGATTTCAGAGAAAGTGTTGGAAGTGAAGGAAAAGGTATACATTGGTTTCATCGACTGGGAAAATGCGTTAGATAGAGTTAAGTGTAAGAAACTGATGGACATACTCAAAATGATCAGCATCAAATGGAGGGACAGAAGGGTGATTGCAAACCTGTACCTGAGACATAGAATGAAGGTGAGGCTGATTGAGAGAGGGACCAGTAGCGTAGAGAGATGAAGAGGAGTGAGACAGGGATGCTTTTTATTACCCAGTCTGTTCAAATTGCATGGAGAGTGTCTGGTCGAAATAACCCTAAATGTAAGTATCAATTTCAGGATTTGAGGAAGCATTATCTACACAATAAAATACGCAGACAATCTAGCATTGCTGGTCAAAAATAAAGAAAATTTGCAGGAAATTATGGACCAGCTGGTGAAGATAGGGAGAAGATATGGATTGGAGATCAACATAGATTAGTCAAAAGTGATGGTTATTTCAAAAAATGAAGAGCTACTGAAAATCAAAATTTGAAACCAGGAGGTGAAAAAAACATAGAGAAGTTCAAGTACAGTACCTATACATTCTGTTGACAAAGGATGCTTTCTGCACCATGGAAATCAGGTCAAGGATCACCATGGCCAAGGAAGCTTTCAACAAGAAGATATTACTGCTGAACAGCAAGTTGAGTTTGTAAAT
Organism: Timema cristinae; assembly: GCA_039000515.1. NCBI lineage: Eukaryota > Metazoa > Arthropoda > Insecta > Phasmatodea > Timematidae > Timema > Timema cristinae. Next base: position 108,650 of record JBCFYV010000326.1, read on the forward strand.
GAGGAAGAAACTGATGAAATGCTACATTTAGAGACGACTGGAAAAGATCAGGTGGACAAACAGAGTGACAAATGAAGGATTCCTAAGAAGAGTGGGGATAAAATAACCTTTATGGAGGAGTTTCTTATGTACAAAACAAACTGAATCAGACACATCCTTAGGAAGAATTATATTCTGACCGACGTCATAAAGGGTAAGGTTGAGGGAAAGAGGAGCTTAGGAAGAATAAGGATTCAAATATTGGATGGCATGAAGGAAAAAATAAAATTCTAAGTGCTAAAGGAGGATGGAGAGGACAGGGCGCATTGGCATTCTAAGTTCACTAGACCTGTTGAAAGACAGAACACCTAATATTAATGCTAACGTCACTATTCCTACTCATTTTAGTTTTTTAATCTAACTTCAATATTTATTTTCTATAAAGGACCAATAATTGGTCATTTCCTATATCCATATATAGCTAACGTTAGTCTGAATGTGTAGACGCCCGATGTCATAAAAATAGTTGTAGTCTCTAAAACAAAGTATTACCTTAGACCATGCAGCCACTGAATTTGATAACTCGAGAAATATTGTAGTCAATTTTGTACTTCTATACAAATTGAGAAAGTGAGTTTTCAGTTTATGCATCAAAGCACGTCTTGATTTCTTTGCAATATTTTATTGTTTGTATAAAAAAAATGTTTTTCCCTTATCATTAGTAAATGAAGATTTACTTTGACTTGGATGACTGCTGGTGAAGTGTTTATTTAAACGTATATAAGTCACATTACAGTACTAATATTGCTATTTGTATTATTAATATTATTATCATATGGTTTTACAAGTATTATGTGTTACTTTATTGTTCTCTAAGTTGGAATATAGGGTTGAAGCTTGCTTAAGCTAGCAGACAAGGATGATCACGTGCAACTTCTAACATCCTCCGCATAACTGCCTTAAACGTAGCACAAACACAACACCCAGCTTCCCGGCCGTTAGTTAATTACTGTGAAGGGGGAAATTAATATTTCACCAATCGGCCTTGTCAGGAATCGAACCTGAGACTACTTAACCTATTATATAGACACGCTTCCGACTGAGCTAAGGCGTTATACACGATAGTACTGAAAGTATCTAATGTATTGTTAGTATAGCAGTGTTTGTGTCAGAGAGATTTTATAAATATTACATGGTTATTTCGTCAGCATCAGACCCTATATTATCTAGAGTGTGGATTCACAATTTCAAGTCAAATTAGCTGTGGGCAGGCAGTAACTATAAATCCTTCGAGCAATAGACTAGACTTCCGAAGACGAGGAACTCGGGGCTCGATCCCGGTCGGGCGTACTGAAGGAGGTTTTTCCTAAATGATTTTCCACACTCCCTCCCCGCAAATGCGGGATCAGTTTAACCTTACTAATCCCTAACACATTAGTGTAGTTAGTACAATGGGCGTAGAACCCGTACGGATAGTATGGCGTTGGGCTAAACAATAATCACGCTTTTCCACCACGTCTTCGTACACGTTCTGGCTAAACGTATTTTGCTCACGATAATTGGGTATGGGTGATGACGGTATAATTTAGTGGAGAATGTACCTTCATATTGTTTGTAGGGAGAATGGGAAACCATTTAGGGGAAAAGGGTAGATTTATATACATTTCCAGGGGCTGTCTTTAGTACACAAAACTACATGGGCCTGGCATTCAATATGTTAGCCCGCCAAGGCTGGTGGAATGGAAAAATACCATATGTCTCACTTTAAGTTGATTTATTTTTAACTTCTCTACTACTTCTAGCTTGTAATATTATCTAAACAAAACCTTCTCAAAATAAATACTTATCTTCTATGGCTTAAAATTGAACAATAGTTATTGTATGGTGAAGGAATTATATACCTTATTATTGCCTAAAGAAAATAATAGGTTTCGTAACTATGGTAGGATTCTGGAAGGAAAAAAAAATGACAATCACAAACGTTAATAAAATTACCCCAATATAATTATGTATACCTCAAGTAATGTGATTTACATCTTTGGATAGATATTATCAATACCTATAAAATTAAATTATCTTGGTAATTTAATTAAACTGCTACCAATGTTGACACAAAAACATTGTATTTATATTTTCTAAAACTGTTCTTCCTGACAGAATCAGGGTATAGTCGAAGACAATTTCTCGTTTCCAAGAGCAGCACTGAAGACGTCGGCTGCAGAGGACATGATTTGATCAGTAAGACACGGCGCTAAGGATTTTTTCCCCTACTCCCCCTATTTTCAATAAAAATATGTATATTTTATATAAATCTTACCTTCTTCCACATTGCCCTATTAGTGTAAATATGCGGATAGCTCAGCCGAGTAGTAAGACGCAGTGCACACACACACACACACACACATATATATATATATATACACATATATACACATATATATATAAACTAATAGTAGATAGCACGCTCAGCTCTAACTGCTCTCGGATTGGTTGAATTTGATCACATGACAACGCCCCTCACTCTCTTATTGGTTGTTGGTTTTCTGCCTCCCCTCCGCCTGACCCCCTCTACAGTGTTCCAAACTTGTTTATTCTTGTCTCATTTGTTTTTTATTTGTGTTCATTGCTTTTTTATGTGTGCTTAATGCTTTTTATTTGTGCTTATTGGTAATTTATGTCTAGTTAGGATTCGGACCGGCGTTGGAGTTTTTTAATTGGTGTGGGGAAGTTTATTGTTTTAGGATTGAGACGGGGCGTTGGAGTTTTTTATTTATTTATTAGCGGGCAGTCCACAGCGTTAAGCACTCCTCCCGTGACACCGACATGGAGCACGAACATCTTCTGTCTTCAGCGTGAACATTGATTGGCTCACTCTCACAAGAATTTTGTTGGACTGCCTTTCACTTCCCAGTACAAACAGCACGAACTTCTCCTGACGACCGTTTGTGATAGAGTGTGATAAATGTGTAACGAGTTACAAGTTGACGTTATATCAAATGGGTCAACACTCACCGCCACCCATGATGATCTACGATACAAACTCTAACACCAAAGCCCGAGCTCTGACCTCCACCTTCCAACTGGCACAAGTGACTGAGCGGAACCTTCAACCGACTCGGGGCTCGATCCGCGACCGGCCGGAAACGATTGAAGTTCCACGCAGGTAGACAAAGTGATCACTTCCGCCACTAGGACGACCTGGAATATTCTAGTTGCTGTTTCTATTTGTTCTATCGACTTACCCCCTCCTTCCCTTGGCCCGTCTCTCTGTGGATACAATTATATATATATATATATATATAGTGGAACGCGGATTTTGAATATTCACTTATTATACCACCGACAGAGCTTGGATAGGACGGTGGCAAGGAGCCGCGATTTATTTATTATATAAATTGCATTTTAGGCGTAATGGGGGACATCTTGTCTAAATTATTGTTTGGGACTTATAAATATTTAAACTTAGAATCATGAAAATGTTGTGCGCAGGTAAATGCGAATGCGCTTGCATTCTCTCTCTTTGTATGAGGTTCAATTCATTCTAATTATACTATTTGGCTTGTTATACATACATAATGTATGTTTAATATCGTATATATATTTTTGGTCACGCTTTGGCGTACTAGGCGTCTCGGGCTTACCGCTCATCTTTTCTGGTTAGCGTATTTAGTGTATATGGGTTTATTTGTTACTAGATAGCTGTTACCCGCGGCTTTGCTCGCGTGGAAGTTGATTATATACAAATACGAAAATATACATATGTATTTACAGATTAATTTAAAATATTACGTTACGTTGATGACCATAACTTGACCTCAGATCAAAAATAATGCAAGTCCGATACAAATTTTCACCCCCTTTTTCATCCCTTATTAAATAAAATTTCCAAAATTCCTGAAACACGTATTTATTTGTTTTACGTCAATAACCGAAATACAAAATTTTGTTTATGTAACTTTCAAAATGACGGACTTTCATACATATTATCATACATATTATCATCCCCTATTTTGACCCCTTGGTGTGGAATTTTTTAAAATCCTTTCTTAGTGGGTGCCTACATAACAAAATGAATATACAGTCCGAATTTCATGCTTGTAGCCTTGATAGTTTGCGCTCGGCGATGATGAATCAGTCAGTCAGTCCGATACAAACTTTCACCCCCTTTTTAATCCCTTATTAAATAAAATTTCCAAAATTCCTGAAACACGTATTTATTTGTTTTACGTCAATAACCGAAATACAAAATTTTGTTTATGTAACTTTCAAAATGACGGACTTTCATACATATTATCATACATATTATCATCCCCTATTTTGACCCCTTTGGGGTGGAATTTTCTAAAATCCTTTCTTAGTGGGTGCCTACATAACAAAATGAATATACAGTCCGAATTTCATGCTTGTAGCCTTGATAGTTTGCGCTCGACGATGATGAATCAGTCAGTCAGTCAATCAGGACATGTTATTTTATAAGTATAGATCTATTTAGCTGAGAGCACAGGGCACTTAGGTGTTAGAGTTGAGACTTAGCCTAACGTCTTATTCCATCTATCGTTTTGCTTCAACATTATGTTGATTTCTTTAGATCTTAAGACGCGTTAAATGTTTATCTTTTGTTGCATAAATTTGATGTACGCTAATAGTCGCGATGTAGTATTATTGCTTGCACTTAATGCTATAACCGAGGGAACCATAGAAGGGACCATAGGTTTCCATGATGACGATTTATGTTATTGTGAACATGCAACCAGCTTATTACTATATGTTTCCTTTATTATTTTCAGAAATTGTAATGTCTATTAATTCTCATATCTCAGTAGAGTTATTTAAATCTGAGAGGAGATGCACTTCACGCTATATTGTTATATTTTGCTCTAATTATGTATTTACCATCTAATTTGTCCTAAATAAAACAAACTATGTTTTTGATTGTTAAACTTCTTGCCTGTTTTCCCGTCACGCTATAATGTTAGTTAATTATAACAAGAGGTTTACAAATGATCCCCCCTGCCTTGAGACACTTTTCACTTCCCCTCACTTCCCCTTCTTCAAGGCATGTGTCGCAACCCCTTATGTGGTGATGGGCTTTCCCGGTGTCGTCATCGCAATGTTGCAACCCCCTATGTGGTAATAGGTTTTTCCCGGTGATGTCAAAACTAGAAAGCATTGACACAGCTCTGATTATGCACAATCAGGGGCCTTGGAAGCCTCAGTTAGGGGCCACTATCCTCCATCCAAAAAGCCTACTAAAATTGGTTGTTTGGTATCGTCCATCGACATACACAGATTTAGGTAACCATCATTGATCGGAGAAGTAATGTTCCAGCGTTTACGTGGAGGGAGAGTAGAAAACACCCCGGTTCACCTGCGTGAGATTCGAACCCACGACCTCTCCTGCCATAACTATATGAGTGACATGTACCCTTTCTGGCAAAACGTGCGGTAGGGATGATTAAGAAAATGTTCTGGAGGGCGAAATAGCTACAGTTTACACAGCGGGGATTATAATTCCCCCCTTCCAGATTTAGATGAGCCTGACATTTAGACGGTGTGTACACTGGGATTCGAACCTCGATGTCTTTAGCACGGCTAATGTATGTTAGAACGGTCGTACTTCCTGCACCCCCACCATTTTTAAGGGACTTTGCTGGTTGACCAGATTTTTACAGACTGGGTAGAAAATGTACCCACATTTGCTTCAAATGTTAATACTTTGTCATCGGCCGTCTAGTGACGCCCTAGACCATGCGACCATCGATGCATGTATAAAATGCATTGTGACGGTAGATTGCTACTAAAGGACCTAGTTTTTTTTGCCAGTGATGATGTTCAAATATGGTTGGATGAATTGATGCTTTTTTTAAATTGGTTTCATCATCTACCTTCACGCAAATAAGGGCACACTTAGCTTTTAAATTATTCATAACTAGCAATCCTACACAGCTTTGCCCGTGACCCACTGTTGTATTGTGTTAAAAAATAGCCTAATTAAAAATCTAATTAAAAATCTTGCTTCGAGGTGCATTTGGACCCCCTCCCGTACACCTATGTTAAAAATTTCAGATCTCTGCGTGTAGTAGTTTTGGCTGGGCATTGCACATAAACAAACAAACACACAGATAAGCACGTCCTTTTATTATTATAGATTCCTGTTCCATTAATATAAATATGCGGATAGCCTAGATGGGCGGCCTGGCACGCAAGAGAGAAAACAAGTTCGAAAATATCATCATCGAGATTTAATAAGATTCGAACCTAATCCTAAAGATGAACATGACAGCTGAGAACTTTCTCACTAAACTACAGTCCCATTTTCATAGGAACAACTAAAAAAGCCACTAGATCTAATTTCACGTATGCATACGTCAATACAAGTGATATGCAGCAACTTATTTTGATATATTATAAGAATCTATAAAATATCACCGATACTGTATCATTATTTTATAAATGTTGGTTGAAAATTTTGTATTTTCTAAAAGTTTCTTTGTATAAAAATTGGAATCTACATATAAACAATTGTTTTTCCACGGCGTTTTTTACTACCAGTTCGGGATTTACTATACTTATTCTCCCATCAAGTTAATCTAGTGCGAGCCTGACGACTTGTAGCCCCACGACCACCGATGTATAAAATATTAGTGTTACTGTACTTATTTAACTATGAGAGGGTGAATTCATAATCAAAACCTTTCAATTGCAGGTATGGGCTCAAACTACCTCCCTCAGTACACCCGGCTGAGATTATAAATTCAATCTACCCGTCATCAGCATTCTATAGCCTAATGCTAGAATAGATCGTTAGACCATTAGGCCACCGAAGCAGTGATTACCACTTTATCCTCTAATGTATGTCAGTTTGCTATCTATTATTCCTTTTATCACCACGTCTTACTATCCATTCAGGTTATAATACGCTTAAGTACTATTTACGCTAATGGACTAGGATTTGGAAGGTTGTACCCACATTAGAGTGGGGAGAGAGAGTAGAAAAACCAACCCAGTTCACCCAACCGAGAATCCAACCTCGAAATCTCCCGTCCTCGACCATCTGGCTCTAGACGAAACAAGCGCGTCAGCCAACTACGCCCCCGATGTAAATTATTTTAGAAATAAACGTTTTATTAAATAATATTTTAGATATTATTTTGACCTTGAATAATGTAGCAATGAGTTTTCCCTGATGACCGGCGCCAGTTTGGTGGCCCAACAAGACAGTAATAGATCGTAGCCTTGAAACCGTGAGATAGGTCAATGTCTCTGGCAACCCTCCCCTCGGCAATGGGGTTTCCCTATGACGTCATCGCACTGTCGCAACCCTGATTACTGACGCAAGTTTGGCGGGTTGACAAGACAAATTGAGACATAAATAAGACACGACCTTGACTGATGTCGCAATGGGTTTCTTTCCTGATAACTGGCGCCAGTTTAGCGGCTCGACAAGACGAGTTGAGACAAGAATAGATCGTGACCTTGAAACCGTGAGGTAGTACAAGAGGTCATTTACCCTGTTCATATCGTACCACGTGACTTCGGTTGAGGGAGAATGGATATAAAGGGGGGCGCCCACTTGGTCGTCTATTTATAAACGTTTGTAGAGCGGTTGAAGGTGTTTAAGGTACAACAGCTGGTAAATATTGTTGACGCCACGCAGACCTTAAAATTGTGTGATCTATCCGTCGATCAAAAGTACTCGGTGAATACATTTAAAGCAGTCAATACAAAGTTTGGGAGACACCTAATAGCCTACCTAGAGGCCGAGTTTTGTGTATCTTTACCTTGTAGTTTTGGTACTATTAACAGATGAAGACGTGTGGAAGCTAAGTAATGAAAAACTTGTATTTACCTGCACCGTAGTAAAACTAGGTTCACCTACCATTGTGAACTTTGAACGTGCTTAAGAGAAGGCGCAGAAGAATCAAGCACTTAACAACAACAACATTGGGCAGTTAATACATGTGCACCTTAATGCACGGTGGACCCTACAAACAATACATCACGTTTAGCTCTCAGGTACGCTTACCATGCTTAGAACTGTATATATTAATTTAATGTTTGTGGATCATACGATTGCGGGGCATACCTATATTGTACCGCCCTCCTTATCCTCTAATAGATAAGGGCAGGCGCACATTACACAAAAGCAAAATAAACATATAAACAATAACAAATGATAAATTGCAGAGGAGCTGACAGGACTGCATAAAAGTGAATAGGCCTTTCTCTCTGGCCTATATAACGATTGTGCTTCCGTGAACTCTCCTTAACTATCATCCGCCATGTTGGTACTATGAGAAATGGGGAGGAGGTCGAGAATCTTATGTTTAAAGATATAACTCATTTACCTAGAATTAGTAAATTAAAAGGTTGCATTGAGTATAAGAATGTTTATTATAAAAGATAACAATTGATATATGCAAATGTAAGTAACAACAATGAATAAATAGATATTTAAAAAATATATATATATGTAGAAGATTAGGTTATGCCCATGATAATACAGTTGTCATAACAACACAGGTTATGCCCATGATAATACAGTTGTCGTAACAACATAGGTTATGCCCATGATAATACAGTTGTCATAACAACACAGGTTATGCCCATGATAATACAGTTGTCGTAACAACATAGGTTATGCCCATAATAATACAGTTGTTATAACGACATAGGTTATGCCCATAATAATACAGTTGTCATAACAACACAGGTTATGCCCATGATAATACAGTTGTCATAACAACACAGGTTATGCCCATAATAATACAGTTGTCATAACGACATAGGTTATGCCCATAATAATACAGTTGTCATAACAACACAGGTTATGCCCATGAGAATACAGTTGTCATAACAACACAGGTTATGCCCATGATAATACAGTTGTCGTAACAACATAGGTTATGCCCATAATAATACAGTTGTCATAACGACATAGGTTATGCCCATAATAATACCGTTGTTATAACAAAGGTTATATACGACCTAAAGATTATTACCAAGTTAAATCCATGGCCCCTTAGGGTCTCTGCGGCAATCCGCAATACAATGAATACAACATCTAGCCACCACAGGCCAACCGTCCGCATAACAATAGCGAAGTTGTATAAAACTAACTTGAAAATATTATTGGCAATCAAAGTTTACCACAATACAAAGAGAGATCCTCCAAGATTAAATAAATATACAATAAATACCAAAAGTTACATAGCCGTACGGGCTATAACAATTCCCACATTAGGTAGGCAAAGTGACATTACAAAAGGTAAAGTTCACCATAAATGACAATTATTTGTAGATCCAGAAGGGCAAAAAGAGATTCTACACATTTTACCTACATTAATAGTTAGAATATTTTATGCCATGCCGGGCATACCTTTCCTCGTGATCTAACATATTTACAAAAGACAATATATAATGGTAATCCAAAATTAAATAATACTAGTCCCAAAGTTAAATTTTGAATCGTACCGGCCGAAATAGAATTTGTACCCAGCATAGATTTCTTTTAAATGAATAATATAAGTTCGAAAGATAATTTTGATGTGTACGGGTCGAAATAGAATTTATACCTTAGAATCATCCTGTCCTAACGTGATTGTCGTATGACACAGTTGAATCAAGAAGTGATCTTACACCACAAACTGAATCCGTATATAAGCCGTTATTCTCTGAGGGGAGGGGAACATAGGGGAAACAAAAGAACATCAAAGAACAATCACACGGAACAGAGGGAAGGGGTAAGTTACCAGAGGAAACAACCAGATCATTGGAGGGGCGCGTAGAACGTCACGTGTCTATCACGAGGTTATTCCCATGATGCAATGGGCGACCTCACGCTCAATTTGCCACACCTTTCACTCGTTTAGTCTGTTTTCACACTCGGTGCAGAAAAAGTGCTCGCGAACAGAAAATTGACTAACGAGAGTTGACACACACTAGCCGAGAAACGGGGCACTTCTTGGTGAGTACAAAGTTGTTTATTCTAGGTGTTGTTCAAATAGTGTCCATTCGCTCGTATATCTTTCATGTTGTAACGTTGATGTCAAATCAACGTTACAAATGACTGTAGAAAATATTTACAGTGTGGCTGTGAGCGATAGACATGTAATTTACAGTTAACCAAGACAGGGAGGAGCGAGGCTACATCGAGTTTTGAAACTTTACTTGTCACAAGATAAGAGCTACTGAAGTACTACCCTACGAGAGAATCGAGGAGTCTTACATATGTGGTATTACATCTGCTGTGTACAATTTCCACAAAGAGGACTGTGTGGCCGTGTTGCCCAGGCCTCCACCACCCTTCTGAGCTCCACACCACCCGCCACCGTCCTTCACGACGCCGCAGCAACCGCCCCTACTCTCAAAGTCACAGGCGTACCCACCGTCAGAGTTACCCGAGTACCCACCACCAGAGTCATCTACCTATCAGACATCAGAGTCACCAGCGTACCCGCCGCCATAGTCGTCTGTCTACCAGACATCAGAGTACTCACAGCCAGAGCCACCCATGTGCCCACCATCAGAGCCGGCTACCTACCAGACATCAGAGTAAGTAGAGTCAACCGCGTGCCCACCACCTGCGGAGGAGGAGGTAAAGTCCAAAGAACCCGTAAATCTCGAGGATTTAAAAATGTACAAAACTTATTCAAATCATAAAATTATGGGTGAAACGCACGATGTCTACATAAGCAGTCTGGGCAGTTTCGGTAACGTCTTCCTTCCAAAGTCTGCCTATTATTTGGATTGTAAGCTATTTAGATTTAAAACACGCTGTATGATATATCTCGAAGGACAAAGTGTGATGTTTAAAAGTGAATTAATAAACTAGTTGCGCTCATGTTTTCGTAGCACTTTGCTGACATCATCGGAGCTAGCGGTGACATTTTGAAACACGAGAGAGAGGGGGGGCGCAGTTTGTGAGTAGAGAGCGTTGCCGCTTGAGCGAGTGTGTTTATTTTTCTCCCAGGGATATTTTATTCGCTGCATCTCTAATTGCCATTATGCCATTTAAATGCTGCATTTGTGAGGGGTCCTACGTAAATTCTCCAACCTTATTCGACACAAACATCAATGTCATCAAACACCTCCAAATCCAGCTCACCAGGATGCCCAATGGGACGAGAAGGTATTGTGCAGTGCATTAGACCTGATCGAGAAAGAGGAATACAACCGTGTCAAGTGCTTAAACGAACTTGAGAAAAACAAAAGTAATAACGTTGGGCTATCGGAAGAGACCATCAATGAACCGAAGGTTATTGTGATTTAGTTTGTTGAAAGAGTAATATTGCTCGATAAAAACTGTGGAGACATTGTTAGTATGCGTTCTAGCGCCTCTCAGCTATTTTGGAGGTGACTCCTACTCATTTTATAGATGGTAGAAGAGATTATATTCTCTCCTGATGTTTTTTATTAGGTAAAAGAGTGATTATATGTTTTTCTTGCCATCACAATTATATAAATCATTTTGCACTATAGTCTTAATTATTTGTATTGGTCACAAGACCTAAATAATATTGCTGCTTGTAAAAACACTATGTCGTTGCTGTGGCCGCATGCTATGAATGTTTTAAATTAATCAATTGCTGACTGTCAGTAAAATAAACTAGCAATAAAATGTTGTTTTTTAAATCCCTATAATAAGTTGGTTGGAGAATCAAAGACAGGAGGGAGATGGTAACATTGTCATATTCTTTTATAAATTGTTGTGACTTTAGATTGCTACCCAGAGAGAAAGTAAAAGGATTTAATTGTTTTATTCTGAACGTTTCAACTTATCCATAATGTTTGAGACTGAGCTTCTAAGTCAAATAAATTTGTATTTATAGGGTAGGAGAGGGGGTGTTTGGGTGTAGACGTTAAAACACAAACCTAGCAGTTTTATAATATTTATTTACACAACACTTGGAATATGTATGTATATAAAAAAAGAGATAGTTTTAGAATATGTATTTACGAGTATATCTTACACCATAATGGGAACAAACCAGGACACGTGCTAAGATACATAGGTAATAAATAAATAAATATATATTAAAATGATACAAACTCTGTGTGAGAAAATGATACTAATAAAGACACTTAAACGTCGTTTTAAATATTATTCATGTAATTATTTATAATATATTTCCATTTTTAGTGTACCTTCTTTTGGAGCTCCGGTTAAATAACATTAATAATGCAATTTATAAGATTAATTGTAGTATTTTTAATTTATAAACAAACTATTTGTAACATGTAATAAAAATATTAAATGAATGGTATTTTACAGAGGAAAAGTTTGTTAGGGTTCTAGTTAATTTAAATAAAATATAGTTAAAATAAATTCTGGAGATAAAATAGAAATATTATGTCCAAAACGTGAACAATCAATTACTAATCTATAATAATATTTCTGATTGAAATATGTGACCAATTAATAAGTACTACGTTTTATTCATAAAAACAAACACATAATTTTTTTTATCACAATGATCAATCTGTAAATATAAACTTTAAACCAAATTGTTCTAATATATTTAGCAAAATTTAAATTTTCAAAAATAAATTAATTGTAAATTACCCGAAAAATTTGGTATTTGTGAAAAAAAGTAAGTTATTTTTATGGACCACGAAAAAATTAATACCTGATTTTCATTTTGAATTCAATTTTCCTACTTGATTTTTTTAAAAAATTCAAACTTTCTATATATTGTCGTAAGTAAACGACGCTTATATTAATTAATTTCAAGCGTATAACCCGAACGGGTAGTAAGACGCGGTGCTATATAATAATAATTAATTTCAAATAAATAAACTGTGTTATTGACGATGTAAAAGAATTCCCCCGAAACCAATTTTGAACCTGATCATTTAAGCCATTTTTTTTAAATATTCAAATTAATAAAAACAGTTTTACAAATATAGCTCACACCATGAAAAGTATACTTGGAATATTTATTTACAAATATAGCTCACACCACTAAAAGTATGCTTGGAATATTTATTTAAACAAAACAAATTAGCCACTTAAACAACAAAGAAATTCAATGTTCCCAAATATATTTTGATGTTATAATATATATGTATATAAAAAAAAAATTACAAAAATTCCTAAGTAATACTATTATGAGGATCTTGAAATTATTTTAAATACCATTTAATGTTCACAAATATAGTTTGATGAAATAATATATAAAATTTACGCTTTAAATAGCTAGGTAAAAATAATGGGGCATCAGATTGCGCATCATGGCGTCTACATCAAAATCATCTGTAGGAGTGTTGTTTGAATTTAAAACTGGTAAAGGGGATGCTATTGTTATTATCGGTATATTATTGCCCATTGAGGGTCTTGTAATCCTAGTTATGTTAGGCCACATTGCGCGCCTCCTGCCAATATGCCCGGTTCGAACCCCAGAAGGCCACGTGTGTGAAATGGGGAAGGTAATCTGAGAACCTGAAGTACCTGGAGACCGCAGTTCTTGGAACGTGGGTGGCAGCGCGTCCTGGGGTGCCTGACGGTCCTTTCTGTCCTGGAGGGAGCCAAGGCTTTGGCCCCCCCGGATACTGTATTTCAGGGATTGGGACGGAGACCCACACGCCCTCAGGAGCCACGGTGGTTGGAGGCAACTGCTCCCTTGAAGACCGTCGGTGGACAACGTCGGCCAGATAGGCGATACTAGCCTCTACAAGGTTATCCGCCAACCTCAGACTTTCCTGGTCTACGTGATTTCGGACGCCTGCTCTACGACCGTTAGCCCATCAGCGCTCCATCAGCATTTATCTATGCAATTAAGCTAGATTTTATTAAAATGTTTATTAAAGAGTGTAAGGTACTCCACAGGTGCACTAACACATAGCTTACCATACCAAGAGCTAAAGCTAGACTCCTCAAGGATTGTAAATGCTAAATAAAATATATCATTTATAAACTGGGTGTGATTTAATAGAATTGAAAGGTGTGCGCTACTCCAATATAACTCATGTTTAACTGCGTTAATAGTACCGTAGAGTAGGTAACAGAGTATATTATTTCATTTATGATCTTTGATATAGTGTTTCTACAACACTGTAAATACCTATTTAGTTACACAAAAGTTAGTGTTTCTACAGACCTATCATTTACTTTCACAATGCTTAGGAGTTTTTAGTAAATCCTTATTTTAAGATAAAAGCGAGAGAAAGTCCCGGTATCATTTATTTATATAAGTAATTGTAAGTATATAATAATATAAATAAATTATTAGTCTACTTATGCATTAAATATTGAGAAAGGTTCTTCTTGTCGGTGAAAAGCAGATAGCTATTTTAATCATATTATAAATACAAACATTAAGAAATTTTAGCTTTTAGTCACACATAATTGTAATTGTTTTCTTGCTCCGAACCCAAGACTCATGCTAGATAAAAATAAATATCTTTTATGAATATATTTTATAGTGTAGGCAAGAAATTAGCCAAGATATATAACAATATCTTTTTTTCAAACAAGAAGTTCGGATTTTAGCCACACATAATAGTAATCGTTTTCTTGCTTCCAACCAGAGACCCAAAACCCCTGCTAAATAAAACTATAGTCGACTATGAATATATATATATATATATATATATATATATATATATATATATATATATATATTTGAAGTGTAATTAAGAAATCAGCCAAGATATTACATAATATTTGTCAAACAGGGAATCAAACTGGGACTCCCTCTCACAGGTAGATCACTATGTTAAGATTACAACCCTTAGACATTCTAAACATCAGCACTGTTTTTTTGCTCTGATAGTTTTGTTTCAAAAAACATGGCGACCAGCCATTAGGTAGAAGGTTTATTTGTCAATCGTGACATCGAACCACAGGCAGTGTAGCCAACGGGACAGCTCATATGTGTGTAGATTTTCTCTAATTTCTACCTTCATTAGGCATGTAAACCAATCATAAAAATAGTAAGAGGTGTTACCGGAGACTTTTTAATTAGGTGCTATGGAATAGATTTAATTTTAGAGAATACTTCAGATGTTTTGTGAAATTCCTTTTATATATATATATATATATATATATATATATATATATATATATATATATATATATATATATATAATTATTATAAACAAATAAGAGATTGAATAAGATGAAACACTACGGATTTATTCCCTGATATAATAATGATGTGGTGATATTTAGGTTGTCTATAGCTCCATGGTCGAGCGCCTATCATCCCTGTACGGAATAGATACCGTTTAACCAGCTGTTAATTGCTCCGTGGTCAAGCACTAATTAAATCGGTATATTAATAAATGTAAGACAGATAACTTTTGATAGATGTTTATTCACACAGGGCTTATTCAAATGACATCTGTTAATTACTTATACATACTCCAATTAAATGCTTTATATCAATGCACACTTGTGGTATTAATGTAAATTATTGTATTGTGCTAAGACTGTGACTGCGAGAGCCAGTGAGTCCCTGACTGCGTTGCTTGTGTGAGCGTGGGTAGTTGTGTGACTTGTGCGTGTGGCTGTGTGTGGCTGTATATGGCTGCCTTAAACATACGCACAAATGGCTTATATATGACATACCCCTTGCCTCTTGCTTCCTTCGTCAACAGTGTAATAACTAACTAATAGAAAGAGTCCTGGCGACAGGTGTTGTGAAGGCTAGCTTCTTATTGGTATAGGGAATTGGCGTCTTTGCCAAATAATGCGTAGTTGATCCTTTAACAGGAAAAATGGCATAAGAAATATATTTTAATGGTGTAGTCCTTTTCCCATTATTTCTGAAATGCGCGTGTTTCTTCATGGATGAATCATAAAAGGATATTCTACATATGTTACTTTAAAGAAAAATTACCTTCATCCATGACTTTTATATATTTTAGAGTGATCTAAATCAATATCATTACAAAGCCTAATAGTCACATGTAAATAACGGCGATGCTTACAAACTCGCTAACCTAACACTTTAGACATATAGCTAGCTGCATTCGGCAACATTGATTTAGATTAAAGAGATACTATCGAATACAAATAAATTAGAAAGTACCAGTTTAAAAGTATATACAAACTAAAATTAAAATTAAATGAAGCTTTTCTAATCTATGTACCAGAACACATAGTATATTGAATCAGGCAGATAATGCCCTATAGTCGGTTAAATCAACATTTTGAATCAAACTTGGTTTTGGGACTAGATTAAGCAAATGTTAGTCAATGCACATAGATTTTATAGGTAGAATTTAAAAATGGTAGCTTTAAGAACAGTCATAAATAAACATACAACTTAAAATTAAATCATTGAATCAGTTAGATAATGTTCTTTCTTGGTCGCTTAGATCAAAATTTTGAATGAAACTTGGTTTGGAAATAGACTAAATAAATGTTACTCGTTACACATTTATTTTCTATCATAAATTTAAAAATGGTAGCTTATAGAACAGTCACAAATTTAACTCTGGCAAATACACATCCAATTTAAAATTAAATCGCTCTCTTTTTAAGCTATGTAACATAACGGCTTAATACAAACAGAAGATAATTGAAATACCTGATGTCGCTGTTGTTGAATGTTCCATCGGCTTGATTAGTAGTCACTTGCTCCTTAGCTAATTTTCACGTGAAGAAGAAGACAGGGCTGCTCTAAAATCACATCTATATATATATATAAACCAAAACCCCTTTCCCCAGAGAACCAATGACCCATCCTTTCTAATTTAGATCGAAATAGAATCTGACAAATACGAATGGTTTCATCATCGATGGTGTAATATTAATTTTCAGCCACGCTTGTTGTTTTAAATTAGCTCGATACAATTGAAATTTTTAAAAAGCCTGTTAATAACGATAAATATTATAGCGTATTGTCTTTTTTGATATTCAAAATTAAACTATTATATTAGGTGATCGTTAATGAAGGCAGTCTGAAAAAAATATTTTAATATACAGCCAATCGGATTATGAAACATAAATTTATAAAGGAATAAGAACATCACAGGATACTACGGGTTAACTAAATAAATAAATAGTGACGGGAGAAGTCGAGGTTCGAATCCCTGTCGTGGGTGTGTACTGAGGCCGGTTTCCTCTCTCATCGTCAACGGTTTGTGCCCGGACGGGTAGTAAGAAGACACATTTTGTTTTATACAATCATACTGAGGTGGGTACATTTCTCCCCTTCTTATTCCACTCTACAAAATATGTCTCTATGGTTTCCCTGTTTCACTCCTGACCCCCTGACGGGTAGTAAGACGCAGTTCTAAATACCGATAAGCTTAACTTTGTGGCTATTAGCAGGGAGATAGGGGTGGGGGTTCAATTCCCCCCTCATGTTCAGTTGTCAATGACGCGCAAATGTAGATACACATCTCGCCCTGTGACATAAGGAGGTAGGGGTTCAAGTCCCTTAGAAGGCAACCAACATTAATTACTTCACATTTCAATCCCTGGAAAATGCTCTTACACATTTAGCCTGGTCAAAATCAGCACTTATCTTACGCTTACCTGAATAATTTTGTTCGAATCCCTGTCGTGAGTGTGTACTGAGGTCGGTTTCCTCCCTCATCGTCCACGACTTATGCCCCCCTAACGGATACAAGTTGGGATGTTAAATTTTTGCTTGCGCACTCGTATAGAAAGATCCCTGTATAGGCGATCTAGCAGATTTTGTCAAAGGGTAAAAACAAATAAAAACATAAACATGTGGTTCGGTTTATTACACGTGTGAAGCGAGTTCTCAGTTTTAACTCCACCTATCTGTATTAGTCTTTCTGTCGGTTCTATATATGTCACAAAATAACTTTTGAACGCATCAACCGATTTAAATTAATTACGCTAATGTGTTAGGGATGAGGAAGGTTGAGTTTGTAGGAAATGTGCCCGTATTTGCGTGAAGGACGAGTGGGAAACCATTTAGGAAAAACACTCTCAGTACACCTGACCGGAATTCTAACCATGATCTCCCCGTCATTGGAAGTTCTAGTCAATTGCGAAAGTTACACCTTAGACCATACGGTCACCGAAGAGGGTGTGTATATCTTAAAGTAGTAAATTTTGCTTTAATGTAATTTAGTTAAATACTGTCTCTATAGCTCAGGATATTTTGGTTATTCGTTAAAATTGCCTGTAGAAATATTTATGAAAGCATTAAAGGTGGGTGTCCCTTATATGGCCATGCTATGTTGTGTGAATTTTTCTAGCCGCCATTTTGAAGGGGGAGATCGAAGTTCGTATCCTGGTCGGGTGTACTGATACCTGTTATCAACTCTTCATCCGCGCAAATACGGGAACACTTCCTCTGAATATATCTTTACAAATGCCTAAAATCATGAGCACAATTAGTATAAATGTGTATAAACTGTTCGGTCACGCAAATGCGTGTGTATTTAACAGCGTAAGAAGTATTCAAAAATTATTTGATTGAATTGCCGTTCCAACGTCATTAGCTATGCAAAAAATCCTTCGGATCTCGAGATATGGCTGACGTAGCCGCAAAATCTAGCGGGTTCAAACCGGGTTATACATGTGAAACGGACCCGCAAGGCGCATTAGAAACACCTTGGCGTGTGAATTCCCCCTTTTTTTACAGAGGTAAAGCCAGATTATAAGGCCATTTGGACGGAAGTATCCCAGAATTTCATACATACAACAACATACATACAACATCCCAAAAACAACAACATACATACATACAACATACATACATACATACATACATACAACATCATACATACATACATACATACATAATACATACTACAACATACTACATACAACATACATACATACATTTACAACTACATACATCAACATACATACATACATACAAAACATACATACATACATACAAAATACATACATACACACATACACACTACATACAAACTTTACATACTACATACAACATACATCATAATAATACTACTACAACACACATACACACATACATACAAACAACATACAAAAATACATACATACATACAACATACATACAACATACATACACATACACACACACACATACATCATAATACAACATACATACATACTACATACATACTAACACCACACACACATACATACATACATACATACTAAACTACATACATACATACACACATACACACATACACACATACACACATACATACAACATACATACATCACACATACACACATCACACATACACACAACCTACACACACACCATACACACCACACACAAAACCACACTAACACATACATAATACATACATAATACATAATACATCATACCCCCACACACAACACACCCACATAATACATACATAAACATACATCAACATACATATTCATGCCGTTCCCTTACGGGGGGGAAAGAATGGTGCATATAGCTCAAAAAAATTCGTACTTAACCCACCCTCACAAACTTTCTCCACACTTCCCTATCTTTGAACTCCTTCGCTTCAACAACATCCTACACAATCTAAATTCCTTTTTCATTAAAAAAATCTTTAAGTTTTTCTTTTCACACATTCACTAAACATGTAACCACGTCTTTAATGACCTACCTCTTTCCCTTTTTATCCCACACCCCCTTTCATAAATTTTTGGTACTTGATCCAAATCACCTTTTCAACTCCCAAACCAAAAAGTAAGCCCTTTTTTTCCCTTTAAAGGGATTTTCCCTTTAATCCGCCCCTTTAGCACCCCTTCATTGGACCTTGTCAAAAATTTTTGTCCCAACTCTTTCCCCCGCGGAAGGCGGGGACATTCCCCCAAATAAACCTTTTTTAAACCCCAAAATACGGCGTAAATTTTTATAACGTATAACTTATCGGTAATACGACTTTGCAAAAAAAAAAAAAACCTCATTTTTTTAATCATTTGACTTTGACCCTTGATTTTCAAACATTTAAAATTCCCCCACTAAACTTTTGAAATTTTTTTAAAAATTGTTTTTTAGTTAACGTACTAAAAAAATTCAAATTTTTTCGCTAAGTTTTAGTATTGGTGACAAAATTGGGTTTTAAATTTAAGCGCTTTTAAATATTTTTTGTAAAATCTTAAATAGCCAGAATGCAACATTGAATGCATTATATTTTAAAATATGTTTTTCATGACACATGACTGAAAGCTTGCTTTAGGCCAAGAGTCCCCTTGACATTTCCATAATTTTAGGAGCCCCTTACGGGGGGAAAATCATGACAGTAAGGGAGAATGCGGCCAGGGGGGCCCCAATTTAATCCTCTTTTTTATGGATTCTGGGGGACGGGGAAAAATTGGGAGGGGGATGTGGAGGGTTGGACCCTCGATGGGGCTGAGATGGCCCGGGGGGTGGGGGTGGATGTCAAAAGAATATGGGGTGTTTTCCCGGACCCATTTGCATAATTTTAAAGGGGTTTGGGACTTTTGGGGGGAAGGGGGAGGGAAAAGGGAAGCGACTGGGAGCTGCTGGGGGGGAGGGGTTTGAAGCGCCAATCGGGTGGCTGAGAGGGGGGCGGGGGGAGACACATCGGGGGAAAGGGTTTTTTCTCCCCTCTCCCGCAAATCGGGTTCATCGCTCCGGGGAAAAGGACTGTCTAGTGTTTTCAATCCCCTTGATCATAGGAAACAACCAACGGAAAAGGCTACTGTCAATGTCCCGGGTTTATCCCTTTAACACAGGAAAAAACCAATGGGAAAAGGCTACGATCAATGTCCCGGGGTTAAAACCCCCAAATCACAGGGAAAAAACCTAACGGAACAGGGGTACTGATCTAGAGTCCGGGGGTTAATTTCCCCAATCAAGGAAATAACCTAATGGAAAAAGCTACGGGGTCAATGTCCGGGTTCAATCCCCAATCACAGGAAAAACCTAAGGAAAGGGACAGATCCGGGCCCCCGGGCAATCCCCATACTATAATTAGATCAAGGATAACAAAAAAATTTTGGCCAGATTGAAGACAAGCACTCTTCAAAATGAAAAGGGAACAATTAAGAAAGCCCCTTCAATATGAAGTAGGTCAATTGGGGAAAGCCTCTAACACTATGAATAAGGGTAGCGGGTTCACTTCCTCAAAAATTAAAAATTTTCCCCAATTTTCCACGTGGGAGGACGCCGAACCCTAGGTAAATTGGATTAAGATATGCATCTTAATATCTTTCTCTCTCTCAAACCCTGATGGTCAGGCACAGTTCCAAGGTCCCGGGGTTTAATCCCAAAAGGAAACACCTAAAGGAACAGGATACAGATTAGGGTTCAACCCCAACAGGAAAAAGATCTAGAGGTTCCGGGGTTAATCCTCAAAGGGAAAACAGCCAAATGGAACGGATACGCCTAAAAAAAATATTATCCTGCAAAGGGGGTTTCTTTTCCCCCCTAAAAACCTTCCCAATTCCTACGGGGCGGGAGGACAGCTGAACCCTGGGGTCAAGATATGACAACTTAATACTTTCTCTCTCTCAAACCCGATGGTCAGGCTACTTTTCCATACCCCCCTGGTTCAATCCCGGCACTTTCACAGGAAACAACTTAGGGAACGGCTAGACAAAGATGTCCCGGGTTTTAAACCTCGCACTTCACAGGAAAAACTTAAGGAACAGGCAACGTTTAAAAAGTACCGATTCAATTCTAGATTACAAAAACAACTTAAGGGAAAACGGGCTTGATTTAGGGGGGTTTTCCCCCGGGAAAAAACCTTTTTTATGACAATATTATTCACCTCGTGGTATGTGTATGGTATGTTATGTGTGGGTGTAGGTGTGGTGTGGGTTTTAGGTGTGGGTGAGGGGGTAGGTGAGGTGAGGGGGTGGGTGAAAAGGGTGTATGTGTATTTGAATATTTTTTTTAAATGAGGTTCTTTCTCGAAAAGGGAAAAAATGTATCAGGATTGGGATCCTGGGTAGTATGCTGCAACTTAATTACCTATTCGCTTTTAGCAAATTTCGAGCATTAATTACTTAAAAACCCTCTACATTTGGAGGTGGGGGTTAAACCCTGCTATACCCCTTCACTGGAAAACCATTTTGGGAAAATTCCCGTAAAACCCCAACCGAGGTAGTAAACTTGTTCATGGGGACTGGGGGTCCCTTCTAAGTCAAAAAAATCATTAAAGGGGTTTAAAAGAATTTTTTTACATCAGGGTCGGGGGTGGGTGAGTGAGGGGATATGTTGTTAGGGTAATGAATTAAACTAAATCAAAAATTTTGAATGAGTTTTAACTAACAATACGTGTGTGTGTGTGTTGTTTGGATAGCCGGGGCTTAATCTAAGTCAATAAACTTTTAATTTTTTTTTAGGGGTTTAAATGGAATGTTTTTTTTGAAAAACAATTTTCTCATTGCTCAGATTATTTTTAAAAAAATGATACAAATTAAGTTTTTTATTTCAACATGAATTTTGTGAATATTTTTAATCTTGTTTTCAGGGGTTTAAATGTGAATAGTTAACCCCCCTTTTTCTAGGGAGTTTATCCAGTCCAATCATTCCCCCCCCTAGCTAAATTTTGAGTAGTTTACCAGTCCACCTCATTACATTTAATCCTTATTTTTTAGATAGTTCTATCCCCGTCCAACCATTACATCCCTAACCCTATCTTTAGCTATTCTATCCACCCAACTCATTTTCCCCCTTTGGCTAATTCAATATTTTAAATGAAGTTTAACAGATTTAGGAATTTAAACTACACAGCGAAATTTTTTTTCGATTTCTACTATGAGGAGTTGAAGAGGGGTGTTTTTTTAACCCAATCTCCTTGTTACTCCTATTTAAAGCTAATTCTCTACAATATGAAGTAGGAAAAAAATTGAAGATAAGCCTTAACAGTAGAAGTAGGATCAGATTTGGAACAAGCACCCTAACAATATGAAGTGGAACAGATTGGAGAAAAACCCCCCTAACATATGAAGTAGAATCAATTGAAGATAAACACTCTAACTTTGAAAATAGAATCAGATTGGAAGATAAGCACTTTTAACAAAATTAAGAGGATCAGATTGGGAGACAAGCACTCTAACAGTATAAAAAAATCAGATTTAAGTTTAAACACCAAAACAAATGAAGTAAAAGGGAAAAGATTGGAGACAAACACTTAACATAGGAAATCTTGACCGATTGAAGAAAAAGCACTCTAACAGTATGAATCTGGACCAGAGGGGGACAAGCACTCCCAACAAATAGAAGTCTGGACAGATTGAAGACAATCACAAAGCATATGAAGTTGGAGAGATTTTAAGAAACAAACACTCTAACAATATGAAGTAGAATCCGATTTGGGGACAAGCCTCTAACATGTGAAAGGGCCCGGACCAGATTGAAGATAAGCACTCTAACAGTATGATTTAAAACAATTGAAGAAACACTTTACAATAAGAATAGAACAGTGGATTTCAACACTCTACAATATGAAGTAGGATTTAAAATTGAGATTAAGCATCTTCAATAAGAATGGTCAGGGTTGTACAAGCCTCTAACAGTATGATCTGGACCAATTGAAGATAGCACTCTCCCAAAATGAATAGATCGATGAGAAAGCACCTAACAATAAAAAGTAGGAACAGATGAGACAAGCACTCTAAAAAGTATGGGAAATGAATCAATTGAGACAGCACTTTTTACAAAATGAAATAGGAACAGATGGGAAAACAAGCACCCTTTAAAAGTATGAAGTTTGACCCCATTGGAGCAAGCACCTAACAGTATGAGTAGAATCAGATTGAAATAAGCACGTTTAACAATATGAAGTGGATCAGATTGATAAG
Source organism: Timema cristinae (assembly GCA_039000515.1). Classification (NCBI taxonomy): domain Eukaryota; kingdom Metazoa; phylum Arthropoda; class Insecta; order Phasmatodea; family Timematidae; genus Timema; species Timema cristinae. The sequence goes on from JBCFYV010000326.1 coordinate 132,333, forward strand.
CACTCTAAAAAAACAAAGAAGAGAAACAGATTGAAGATAAGCATTCATCAATATTAGTAGGAAAGATTGGATACAAGCACTTAACACTATGAAGTGATCAGATTTTAATTAACACCCCTTTCAATATGAAAATGGATCAGATGATACAAGCCCCCTTAACACTATGAAAATAGAATCAGATTGAAGATAAGCATCTTACAATATGAAGTAGAATCCAAGATTTGTATACAAGCACTCTAACAGTAAGAATAAGAATCAGATTGAAAGATAACACTCTAACTACTAAGAAGTAGGAACATGATTGGAGACAAGTCACTCTAACAGTATGTAGTAGAATCACGATTCGGAGACAAGCACTCTAACAGTATGAAGTAGTATCGATTATGAGACAATGCACTCTAACAGTATGAATCGGACCAGATGAAGACAAGCTCTCTAACAGTATGAAGTCTGGACCAATAATTTGGAGACAAGGCACTCTAACAAATAAGTAGGATCATATTGGAGACAAGCACTCTAACAGTATGGTAAGTAGATCATGAATAAAGATAAGTCACTCTAACATAATGATGTCTGGACCAGATTGAAGATAAGCACTCTAACAATATGAGTAGGAACAGATTGGATACAAGCACTCTAACAGTATGAAGTAGAATCGAATTGAAGATAAAGCACTCTAACTAATATGAAGTAGAATCATATTGAAGATAAGCACTCTAACAGTATGAATTAGAATCAGATGAGATAAGCACTCTAACAATATGAAGTAGGATAAGATTGGAGACAAGCACACGAACATTATGAAGTAAAATCGGATTGGAGACAAGCATCTAACAGTATGTAAGTAGAATCAATTGAAGATAACACTCTAACAAGTATGAAGTAGAAAACAGATTGGGAGACAAGCACTCTAAAACAGTTAAGATTAGAATCATATTGAAGAAACTCTCTCATCAACTAATAAGTAGAAACAGATTGGCAACAATCAACATCTAACAGTAATGAAGTAGAATCAGATTGGAGACTAAGCACTCTGTACAAATGATAGTTAATGTAAAATCTATGGAACAAGCATCTCTTACAATATGAAGTAGGATCATGATAGGATACAAGCACTCTAACAGTAATGAATTAGAATCAATTGAATATTAAGCACATCTAACAATATGGAAGAAGGATCAGATTTGTGAGACAAGCACTCATAACAATATGAAGTAGAGTCAGATTGGCGACAAGCAACTCAACATTATGAAGTCCTGGACCAAGATTGAGTACAAGCACTCTAGACAGTTAAAGTCCTGGAGACCAGATAGAAACAATCACTATAGTAGATGTAAGTCTGGAGCAATTGAAGACAATCACTCTAAACAGTAATGAAGTCTTGACCAGATTGAAGACAGCACTCTAACAGTAAAAGTCTTGACCAGATTGAAGTACAAGCCCTCTAAATATATGAATAGAATCAGATTTTTAAGATAAGCACTACTTCACAATATGAATTATGAATCTGATTGGATACAAGCACTCTTACAATAATGAAATGTAGGATCAATGAAGATAAGCACACCAATCAATAAGAATAGGAGATCAGATTGTGTCAACAAGCACTCTAACAGTATAGAATTCTGTACAGATTTGAAAGATAAGCACATTTTGAACCAATATGAAGTAGGAACAGATTGGAGACAAGCAAATCTAACAGTATAGAATTAGAGTCAGATTTGAATATAAAGCACGTCTAGACAAATATGGAAGTAGGAACAATTGGGAGAGCAACACACTCGAACAGTATGAAGTAGATCCAGATTGGAGAGACAAGCACTCATACAATATATAGTAGGAAACAGATTGGAGACAAGCACACTGAACAGTATGAAGTCTGGACCAGATTGGAGACAAGCACTCTAACAGTATGAAAGTAGAAATCATATTGAAGATAAGCCTCTAACAATATGAAGTAGGAATCAGATGGATACAAGAACTCTACCACTTAAGGAAGTAGAATCAGAATTGAAAGATAAGCATTGCTATCATATTGTGATAGGAACAGGTATTGGATACAAGCCAACTCTAAAGACTATAAGAAGTAGAAGAGATAAAAGATAAGCACTCTTACGAATATGAAGGTAGGATCATATTGGATACAACACTCATAAACCACTATGAAGTAGAATCATATTGAAGATAAATAGCACGTCTTACAATATGAAGTAGAATCAGAAGTTGGATACAAGCACTACTAACAGTATGAAATTAGAATCAGATTGTGAAAGAAAACCACTCTAACTAATATGAAGTAGATCAATTGGATACAACACACTAACTATAGAAGTAGAATCAATTGGAGGACGAGAAGATATAGCACTCTAACAATATGGATGTAGAACAAAAGGATTGGAGACAAAAACAACGTCTAAGAACGGCGACTATGAAGTAGAATCAGATTGGAGACAGCAAAGCACTCTCTCGGGAATAACAATATAAGTAGGATCAGGATTGGAGACCCGCGATCTCTAACGAGGTATGGAAATTAAGTAATCGAGATCTAATTGGAGAGAAAAGCACTTACTGCTGAACAAATATGAAGTAGGAACAAGATGGAGACAGAAAGCAGTATAAAATAATGAAGTAAAATCGATTGGAGACAAGCACATCTACAGTAAATAAGAGAATCAGATTGAAGATAAGCACTCAATGACCAGTATGAAAGTATAGGAACAGAATGGAGACGAATCACTCTAAACATAAGAATATATAATCAGATTGTAGACAAGCACTCTAACAGTAGAAGTAGATCAGATTAGAGACACGCACTCTAACAGTATGAAGTCTGGACCAGATTGAAGACAAAGCATCTACCATTATGAAGCTAGGACCAGATTGGAAGACAAAGCACTCTAACAATATGAAGTAGTATCAGATTGGAGACAAGCACTCTAACATATGAAGTAGGGATCAGATAAATATATAAGCACTCTAACAATATTGAATTGTACAGATTAGTGAAGATAAACACTCTAACAATATTAAGTAGGAACAGATTGGAGACAAGCAACGTCTACCAGTATGAAGTATAATCCAGATTGAAGATAAGCACTCTAACAATAGAAGTAGAATCAGATTGAAGCTAAGCACGCTAACAGTATGACTTAGGAATCTAATTGGATAAAATGCACTCTATCAATATGAAGTAGGAATAAGATTGGAGACAAGCACTCAAACAGTAGAAGTAAAATCGGATGTGGAGACAAGCGCTCTAACATGATGAAGTAGAAATCAGGATCGAAGATATGCACTCTAACAGTAAAAGGTAGGAACCAGATTGGTAGACCAAGTCACTTCTAACAGTATGGAATTAGAAACATGATTGTGAAGGATAAGGCACTCTATCAATAAGAAGTAGTTTAGAAAAATTAATTACATTACGAAGTTCAACCATTAATTACCTAAAAAATTCATCATAATAAAGAATTAAGCAAAGTTCAAACCCTCTTCCTTAAAACTAAAGTTTGACCATTAATGCCCTAAAAAACAAACAGTTACTTCATTTGAATAATGTAATTAGCCAAAGTTCAAAATAACCCTTAATTACAATTAAAGGAATTACCTTTAAATTGAGGAGTTAAACAAGGAATTGTGATATAAAATACACTCTCTTACAACACCTCACCTAGTAGAATCGAAAAGTTCTTGCATGTGTATATTTAAACCATTCCTAAATCATTTAAGTTCATGTTGAAATAATGAGATTAGCCAAGTTCAAAAAATCTTAATCAACCTTAAATTCGAGACAATGGGATTATGAACGTGAGCTAACAATATCGTTTTTTCTAAAACACAAGCAAAGTTCTATCATTTATTGGCTTAGAACGTCAAGAAGTTCATCATTAATACCTTAAAAAACATACAGTCCCATTTAATTACATTAGTCAAAGTTCAAACGATCTTAATAACCTTTTCATTAATTCTTTTTACAAGATTCATACATTTAAAAAGTTAATTACATTACGAAGTTCAAACCAAACACAGGCAAAGTCTAATCATTTATTGGCTTAGTACGTCAAAAGTTCGAACAATTATTTACCTTAAAAAACATACATCCCATATATTACATTAGCCATAGTTCAAACGATCTAATACACCTTTTCATTAATTCTTTTACAAGATTTCCAATACATTTAAAAAGTAATTACATTCAAGTACAGCCCATTAAATACCTTAAAAAAATCATCCGAATATTAATTAACAAAGTCAAACATTCTTCCTTAACCAAATTCGACCATAATTGACCTACAAAATCAAAAGTTACTTCATTTGAATATATATGAATTACCATTAAATGAATTACCTTTAGAAGATATGTAACAAGGAGATTAGTTAAAATACACTCTCTTCAACTCCTCACCTAGTAGAATCGAAAAAGTTCTGCATGTGTAGAATTCAACCATTCCTAAATCAGTTACTTCATTTGAATATTGAATTAACTTATTTCGAGCAATGTTTAAATAGATGGCAGGATTATGGAAAGTTAACAATATCGGATTAGGTCCAAATTAATTACCTTTTCATTAATCTTTTACAAGATTCATACAATTTAAAGTGTTAATACATTACCTTAAAAACACAAATTCCATTAATTACTTTTTTAACCAAAGTCAAACAATCTTTAATTAATTACCTTAAAATTGATTAAATACACTCTCTTCAACTCTCTCCTAGTCGGATCGAAAAAGTTCTTCATGGGTAAGATTTAAAACCATATCTTTAAGTATTAGAACAATTTCCTTAGCACAAGAATAAAAGCTAGCGTAAGTGAGTAGCGCACTTGTTCGCGTTGAACTGTTTTTTTAGCTTTCGTCAGGAAGTGACATCAAGTTCGCCTAACTCAAAAACTCATACTTGATCTGTATCGGAACCTAAGATTTCACTAAGCCAAGTTAACTTCTCCGCTCCTTTGAAAAAGATCGATACGTCGTACCGTACCGTATCCAATGGGATTAATGGTAGAACGTAGATTGGCTTATGTGTATATCACCCTCACTCCAAGGTATAAGACCATTGTATTGACGATTTCTTACCCACTTCTATATTTCCAAAGGTCGAACAGAGAGGTTATCCAACATACACGGCGAATAAACTTATAGATTTATATTCTCTAACTGTTTCAAAAATTAAAAAACGTCACCTCTTATGAAAAAAACGAATGTATTTCTGTCACCCAATATCCTGCACATCGATCAACATAGCGACACGCTCTGAAGCACTGTTTGCGGGATGAATGCAGATGAGCCCGCCTAGACGTTCATGATCGTATATATATGAGTATCAACTTTACACGTGCATATATTTCGTCGTGTGAAGCGTGGAGGGTATTATGAAGCTTATAATCAAGATTCTCGTACCCAACCCGACCTGCAGGGTTCATAGCCGTCTCCGCGCGCTCCAGGGTGATTAGAATCAGAGGCATTCTTACATAACTCCAGCCTAGCATGAAGAGACACATTCTCACCATGGGTCAGGAGATGGAGAAAAAAATATCAAGGTGTATCACGATGATAAAATTCAGGAGCTGATCCCTCCCCTCCCACTAAGACTCGTTGCAGGACAAATAATAAATGTGGGCAGACCCTACCCTTTACCGTCCACATCTCTATATTAATGTGCTAAGGGAAGCTAGTCAGGTGTAGGTTAACGGGAATTTTACTCCTCCCAGAGGAGAGAAACTCTCCGACCCCTGGGGAGAGAGAGAGAACCGTCCGAAGACCTCCTACCAAGTAGCACGCGATCTAGCCCTCAAAGAATTTATGATCTAATACCTTGACTGTTATGGGTTATATACGGCTCTTTCAAGAGGCAGCTGTGCACCGCAGTCACTAGTGTTCAACCCCCCGTCACACACTTTTACCGTGTGGGGACACACGTATAACCCTATCCATGGGGTTTAAACGCTACTCACGATGTCCAGGAGGAAAACCCCTCACCCGTTGTCCATACCGAAGAGAGAGAGAATAAACTTGTCATATCCAGGTGTTTCCTGTATCAAGTATTGAACCCGGACCTCTAGATCTGTAGCCTGTTCCGTTAGGTTTGTTTCCTGTGATCTAGGTTTGAATCCAGGAGGCTCTAGACTGTAGTCCGTGTTTCCGTTAGGTTGTTTCCTGTGATCTAGGAATGAACTCGGACCTCTAACAATAGCCTGTTCCATTAGTTTCGGTTTACCTTAGATCCTAGGGATTGAACGCTGGACATCTATATCTGAGCCCTGTTCCAGAAAACAATTCAATGTTTACTCCCACCCGCATGAATTAGCCATATAGTTTCGAGTAGCAATTATCTGGGAAGCATGGTTCGAACCTCGTATTGTTAAATTAATGAAGTAAAGATCAATTCACTTTAACCTGAAAACAATTCATTATTAAGTAACGTGTTATCCTAAACACAACACACACCTATACACATTCAAGATATAGATATGAGAAACTATTCAAATTAACCGTGAAAACAATTCATTGTATTATTTTCGGTTATCCTAACACACCTGACCATCGAGGATTGATGGAGATAGGAATTGAAGTGAACCCACATTTGCTGGATACTACGAGACCTGTGAGAGGGAGAATATACTAGTCATATCTTGAAATAATATTTTTTTGAACATTCCAGACTTCATACTGATAGAGTAGCCTGTACTTCAATCCTGGTCCAGACTTCATACTGTTAGAGTGCTTGTCTCTAATCCTTTTCCTACTTCATACTGTTAGAGTGCCTTTCCACTAATCTGATCCTGCTTCATATTGTATAAGTTCTTGGTCTCCATCTGATTCTACTTTCAGTACGAGTGAGTGCTGTCTCCAAACTGTGAACCTACTTCATATTGTGTGTAGTGCTTATCTCAATCTGATGTCTAATTCATACTGTTAGAGTTCGTTGCACCAATCTGTTTTCCTACTTCATAGCTGTTAGAGTGCTTATCTTAAATCTGATTCTACTGTCATACTGTTAGAGTGCTTGTCTCCAATCCGATTTTACTTCATATGATATAGTGCTTGTCTCCAACTGTTCCTACTTCATATTGTAGAGTGCTTTTCTTCAATCTGATATCTAATTCCCTACTATTGAGTGCCTTGTCTCCAATCTGAATCCTACTTCATATTGTTAGAGTGCTTGTTCTCCAATCTGATTCAACTTTCATATTGGTTAGAGTGTTTGTCTCCAATCTGTTCCTACATCATCTTTATAGAGTCTGTCGTCAAATCCTATTCTACTTCATACTGTTTAAGTGCTTGTATCCATCTGATCCTAGCTTTTCTATTGTTCGAGTGCTTATCTTCATTCTGATTCTATTCATACTGTTAGAGTGCTTGTATCCAATCTGATGCTACTTCAAATTGTAAGAGTGCTTATCTTCAATCTGAATCTACTTCATATGTTTGAGTGCTTGTAAACCAATCTGATCCTACTTCAATTGTAAGGAGTGCTTTATCTTTAATCTGATTCAACTTCATAGTGTTAGAGTGCTTGTAATCCAATCTTTCCTACATCAATATTGATAGAATGCTTATCTTCAATCTGAGTTCTACTTCATAGTGTTAGAGTGCTTGTATCCAATTGATCCAACTTCATATGTTAGAGTGCTTATCATCATCTGATTCTACCTTCAACAGTTAAAATGCTTGTCCTCGCAATCTGGTCCATACTCAATACTGATAGAGTTGCTTGTTCTCCAATCTGTTCCTACTTCCTATTGTAAGAGTGCTTTGTCTCCAACCTGGATCTACTTCATACTGTATTAGAGGTGCTTGTCTCCATCTGGTTCCTACTTCATATTGTAGAAGTGCTATCTCAATCTGATTCTAAATTTCCATACTGTTAGGAGTGCTGTCTCCAATCTGGATCCTACTTCATATTGTAAGAGTGCTTATCTTCAATCTTGGTCCATACTTCATAACTGTGAGAGGTGCTTGTCCCATCTGAATCCTACTCTTATTGATAGATGCTTATCTTCAATCTGATCCTACTATCATATTGTAAGAGTGCTTGTAATTCCAATCTGATCTTAATTTCAAATAGTAAGAGTGCTTATCTTCAAGCGATTCTACTTATACAATTAGAGTGGCTTGTCTTCAATCTGGACAAGACTTCATCTGTTATGAGTTGCCTGTCTTCAATCGGTCGAAGACTGTCATACTGTTAGAGTTCATGTCTTCAAGTCGTGTCCCGGACTATCATACTGCTATAGTATTGTTTTCAATCTGGTCCCAGACTTCTAACTGTAGAGTGCTCTTGTCTCCAATCTGGTCCAGACTTCATACTGTTAGAGTGCTTTTCCTCCAATCTGACCCCTACATCATATAGTTAGAGTGCTTGTTCTCAAAACTGATCCTTACTTCATAATGTTAGTAGTGCTATCATCAATTCTTATTCAAATTCATACTGTTAGAGTGCTTGTATCCAATCTGATCCTACTTCATATTGGTAAGAGTGCTGTGTATCCAATCAGATTCTACATCATATTGTAAGAGGTGCATTGTCTCCAATCTGATGTCTAACTTCATACTGTAAGTGCTTGTCTCCAATCTTTTCCCTGACTTCTTAATTGCTAAGTGCTTATCTCAATTCTGATTCTAAATCATACTGGTTAAGAGTGCTTGTCTCCAATCTGTTCCTACTTCAAATTTAGAGTGCTTGTATCCAATCTGATCCTACCATCAAGAACTGGTTAGATTGCCTTATCTTTCAATCTGATTCTACTTCATACAGTTGGAGGCGTATCCTTCAAACTGTTCCGTACTTCATATTGTTAGAGAATTAGCCTTAAGAATGAGGATGTAACAAGGAGATTGTGTTAAATACACTCTCTTCAACTCCTCTACCTAGTAGAATCTAAAATGTTCTGCATGTGTATATTAAACCAATCCTAAATCTGTTACATGATTTGAATATTGGAAGTCTAGCCAATAGGGTGTAATTGATTTGGGCTGGAATATAACTAGCTCAAGAATAGGGTTAGGGATTGTAATGATTTGGACAGGATAGAACTATCCTCAGATAAGGATAAGTGGTAATTAGGTGGACTGGATATAACTATCTCAAGATAGAGCTCTGGAGAATATGATTGGACTGATATAACTACTCCAGATAGATAAAGTGTAACAATTCACATTTAACCTGAAAACAAGATTAGACCTATCACGTAATTCATGTTTGAAATAAGTAACTATATTGTAGTATCTCTTTAAATAAATTAATCTCGAGCAATTGTGATTAATTGATATATCAAAAAAACTATCACATTTAAATCTGAAAACAATTCCAATGTATTATTGACTTAGATTAAGTAACGGCTCTCCTAAACACACACACACAGCACACGTATTGTATAGTTAAAACTCATCAAAGATATTGAATATCAGATTAGTTCCGTTACCCTAACACATACTCACTCACCACACTACGCACACGACCTCTGAAGTAAACAATTCTTTTAACACTTCAATGAATATTGACTTAGGAAGGGACCCGGGGTCGGTCCCCATGACAGCATCTACCTCGGATGGTTGTAACTGAATTTTTCCAATGGATTCACGTGAATGCGGTATAGCATGGATTCTAAACCCCAACCTCCAAATGTAGAGGGTCTTTAACTAAATTAAATGCACGTACTTTGCAAATTCGACTGAACTAATGTAATTAAAGTTGTCAGCAAACTACCAGGATCCATTCCATGATACATTTTACTACCATTTCGAGAATATTAATCCATCATTTAAAAAACTGATCACAACATACAACATACACCTGCACCTACACCTACACCTACAGCCTACACATACACCTACACCTACACTACACCTACACATACACAATACACAAACAACATACACATACACACGAGGTGAATAATACTTGTCATATCCAGGTTGTTTCTGGAACCTCTAAATCAGTCTCCTGTTCCGTTAAGTTGTTTTCTGTAATCCTATGAGATTGAACTCGGTACATCTAGATCTGTATCCTGTTCGTTAGTTGTTTCCTTTTAAAGGTGCCGAGGATAGAACCGTGTACATCTAGATCAGTACCAGTTCCGTTAGAGTTTTCCTGTGAAAGTGCTTAGGATTGAACCCAGGGTAAGCTATGGAACTGAAGCCCTGACCAACAGGGTTGTGAGAGAGAGAAAGATATAAGTGTCATATCGTTGAACCATCAGGTTCAGCTGTCCTCCCGCGTAGGAATTGGGAAGGTTTTAATTAGAGGAATTGAACCGCATTTGTCAGTATAATATTATATTTAGATGCGTATCCTGTTCATTAGGGTGTTCCTTTGAGATTGAACCTGGAACCCTTAGATCTGTATCCTGTTTGTGGATTGAACCACTAGATCAGTATCCTGTTCCTGTAGGCGGTTTCCTATGAGAGAACCCAGGGGACCTAAGGAACTAGTATCCTGACATCAGGGGTTTGAAGAAGAAAGATATTAAGATGTCATATTCCTTAATTCCCAAACTTGACCAGTCAGGGTTCGGCTGTCCTCCCACGTAAGGGAATTGAGAAGGGTTTTAATTAGAGGAAGTGAACCGCGATCCTTACTTCATAGTGTTAGAGTGCTTGTAAGTCCAATCTGATCCTACTCATGATTGTAAGAGTGTTATTCTCATCGGATTCCTACATCATATTGTAAGAGTGATTGTCTTCAATCTGGTCAGCTTCATACTGTGTTATCCTATTATCTACATTATAGATATGAGGATTGAACCTGGGACCTATGGATCTTTAGCCTTTCATTAGTTGTTTCCTTGATCTGGGGATTGAACCCAGGACATCTAGAACAGTAGCCTGTTCCATTAGGTTATTTCCTATATCTAGGGATTGAATCCGTGAGTACGAATCTAGATCAGTAGCCTGTTCCGTTAGGTTGTTCCTCACATGTGATCTAGTGGATTGAACCCGGACATCAAACATTAGCCTGTTCCATAGGTTGTTTCCTGTGATCTAGGGATTAACCCGGGACATCTAGTATCAGTAGCCTGTTCCTTAGGATGTTTCCTAGGATCTAAGGATTGAACAACGGGACTCTAAGATCAGTAGCCTGTTCCGAGAGACGACCTGAACCGCATTTGCTGAGAGAGAGGGAGAAAACCCTTTCCCCGTATGCTAGTCTCCACCCGACCCCTCTCAGCCATCCGATCTGCGCTTCACACCCCTCCCCCCTCCACAGCACCCAGTCGCGTTCCGCTGCCCCTCCCCCTTCCTACCCAAGTCCTCCAACCCTCTCAAATATGCAAATGATCACAGGAAAACACACCATCAGTCTCTCTGACATCACCCCACTCCCTCTGCCATCTCAGGATCACATAGAGGGCTCAACCCCCACATCCCACAAGTCCATCCCGATCATACTCAGAATCCAAAAAAGAGGATAATAGCTGTGCCGCTGAATGCCTGCATTCTCCCTTACTCATGACTGATAACTCAGAAACAAGGTCAGTGGGACAAAGGTTGTAAACGAACATATATTATCATTGTTTTTGTTCTCCTATCCACCGCTGAAGTGGTCCCTACGCGTTTACGTTTCTGTAAATAATCAAACTATTGATATAAGTTATCAGCACACTCTTATAGACTAACTTTAAATCCAAATAGAGACAGAGTGCAGTCCCCCAGCCATTGATTCGCTGACAAAGTGAAAACCCCCAAAAATACAAAAAGGTACACTTTTCGCCATCCCGGGATTCGACTCGAGACCTTAGCACAGTAGACAACGCCTACCAACCAGCTAAATGTATAATTCTCACTTATAAATCCCTTCTCTCTATTCTCAAAATCCAGCAAGTAAAGACGATTTCCCCGGGGAAAAAAAAAGGTTTTGGGAAAAAAACTATCTTTATAACTTTGCGTATTGGAGATTGGCCAATTTAGCCATGGAAATTTCCCAACCGGCATTCTCCGTTGTTTTAATAAAAACCACCCTAACTACATGTTACCCCGCGTGTAAGGGCTAAAACTATCACCGTATGTGTTGCTACGGACAAATAACATTATCCTAAAGTATGGGGCTTATTGGATGGGGCGATCTTCTAGAAAAGGGAAATTTTGTTGATATAAATTAGAGATAAATTTCGAACCCAAAATTTTTTCTTTAACCCGCATCTCGAATATGAAACTTACTTTTTCCTTCAATCTGAATCCAACTTCGAATTCGGGAATCTTTTAAAGTGTTTAATTTTAAACGTGAAAATATTTAAAATTTAATCAAAAAAAAAGGTTTTTTAAAACTTGGTGTCTTGACAAATGCTATTTTGTTTGTCATGTCAAAGACGCCATAAACAAAATTGAAAAAACTTTTTTATTTAAATCAAATTTACATTAATACAATTTAAACTTTTTTTTTTTTTTTTGGGCTTTTGTGTTCCAAATCAACAAGTCTTTATTATTCATTTTACAAAGGGTGGCTTCAGTTTTTCCCGTATCAATTCAAGAACTTCATATTTTATTTGTGTTTTTGTATTTTTACAAATCTCAAATTTTCTAGAATACCATAGGCCCGCGGGGGAAATTCGTACCTTCCATCTCTGATAAAAATACTAAACTTTTGGATCATTTATTGAAAGCCAAATTTAAATGATCTGTTACACTTGTTACAGCGTGTGGAATCCCCAAAAATTTTTTTTGGGGCAAAAAAGGCTGCAAAATGTCCATTTTTTCTTCTATTTGCATCAACGGTGAGTACTCTGGGTTACATAACTGTCTTTTGAACTATACCACTCTATGGAAGGAAGTAGGTCACCAGGGGGTTTATGTACTGCAAACAATGGCTCAACTAACTAATGTTAACTTACTCCCAAAACATTTTTATTTGCTTAAATAAAAATAAAGGTTGGGGGGGAAACAAACTAGGTGATTGGTAAAATTGAAGCTAAAAAGTAAATTTACTTTCTAAATAAAAGCAAACTAAAAACTGCATTTTTGAAGAAAAAGTGATGGGGTGAGCTCCCCCGGGGGTCAGAAAAACCCTTTTAGCCTTTTCCGTCACTTTTCCCCATTTGGAAACAAAATGGTAATTTTTTTAAAAAAAAGTGGGTTTTAAAGGATTCAAATTTTAAAACATCTCAAAATGTTAATGTTTAAAAATTTGGTTTTTTTTATGGCTGTAAAAAATTTCACCCCTTTTGGTAGGGGGGAAGTTTGTTGTTTTTTTGAAACATTTATTCACACCCTTGGGGGTTTTTTTAAAAAGTCCCCCGGGGGGGGGGGTTGGGCCGGGAAAAAATTTTTTTTTTGGGCCCCAAAAAATGTTTTTAAAAATATTTTTTTTAAAATTTTAAATTTTTATTTTTTATTTTTTTAAATTTTTTTAAATTTTAAAATTTTTTTAGAAAACCCTTTTTTACTACCTTGGGGGGTTTTACCATTACCCCAAGGGGGAAAGGGTTTTTGGGGATTTGGGATAAAATTTAAGGACCAAAAATTTTTTAAAAGTTGGGAAACCAAACCCCCGGTGGCGGCCTGGGTTTTCCCCCAAATTACAAGATGTTTTTTCAGAGGTTTAAAAAGGGGTTTTTGGTTTTAAACAATTTAAAATTTTGTCGGGCCGGGGGATTTAAAACCCCCCCCGCCAACAAGAAGTCGACACCCCCCCCCTTTTAAACCCCCAGGTTTACCAAAAAAAAATGGGGTTTAAATTTTTCTAATATCCAACTTTTAAAAAAAATTTAATATAAAACATAAAAATCTGGATTTGGCTTCACAAAAAAATTTTTGGGGGGCCCCAAAAAAAAAACGGATTATTTGGGAAAACCCCCGGCACCCCCTTTTTCCCCTGGAAAAAATTTTCGATTGCCCAAATTCAGTGGTAAAAGAAGGTTACTACTTCCCCCTTTCTGTTGATCTCAAAGGTTTCCGGTGTGGCCCCGAGGGCGGTCCGGGGTTTTTGGGTGGTCAGCTCAGGGTTTAACAAAAACTTACTTTTTTGTGCCTTTTTTTGGGGTTTTAAATTTGCCGTTCCGTTGAATTTGACCCGGGCCCCCTAAAACCCCCTGAAAAAAAAACTCCATAGAGATAGTTTTTTTGGGGATCATTTTCGAAAATGGGGGGTTTTTCCCGAAAGGGGGGTTTTTTTTTTAACAAAGGGGTTTCAGCCCCCCCAAATTTAAACCCCTTTAAAAACCTGGGATAAAAATTTTTTTTTATTAACCTGTTTTTAAAACCCAAAAAAACAGTCGTTTTTCCCGAAACCCAAAATTGGGTTAAAAATGTGTTTGAAACAAGAAAAAAAAAAACCCCAAAGAGGAAAAAAACAAGTTTTTTAAAAAAGAAAACAAAAGGGTTTAAAAAAGGTTTCAAGTGGTTTCAAGGGGTTTTAAGGGCCCCCATTCTCGTCCCCAAAAAAAGGCCCCCCTGAAATGGGGATATCAGGGTTCAAAAAGCCGGTCGGGTTTTTCTTAGGGGGATTTTTCCCCCTTTTTTTTTTCCCACAATTTTTTTGATACAATTGTGGTTTTTTTTTTTTTAAAAATTTCCCCTTTCCCCTCCCCGTCCCCCATTTAATTTTAAATTTTTTTCCCCCTAAATGCGTATAACCTTTTAAAAGGGGAGAAAAAACAAGGTATAAAACAAAAGTTTAAAGGGGGTTTTTTAACGGTCTTTTTTCCCCCAAAAAGGGGGCCCGGGGCCCCAAAGGGGAATCGAAAAAAAACATCACCCCCAAAAAATTTTTGGTTTTAAAAAAAACCCCAAAAAAAAGGATTTTTTTATATTAAAAATTTTTTTTTTTTTTTAATCTTTTTAAAAATCTTTTTAAATAAAAATTTTTTTTAAAAAATTTTAAAATACAAAAAAATTTTAAAAACCAAAATTTTAAATTTTAAAAACAAACATTTAAAACCCAAAAAAAATTTAAATTTATAAAAAAACCCAAAAACTCAGTTCATTTTAAATTTGAGTTTTTACAAGGGTTTTTTAAAAACCCTTTTTTATTTTTAAAATTTTTTGCACCTATGGTTTTAAACATTGGGGTTTTGAAATCATCTCATAAAAATTTTTTTAGCCTAGGGGGGGGGGTGTTTTTGTTTTAATTCCCTTTTTTTTTTCCCCTTTAACCCTTCCCCCCTTCTTTCCCCCAAAAAGCTTCCCCCCCTTTTTACTTTATTTTTCACACTTATTTTTTGGGTTCTTTTTCCCCCCCTTTTCCCCTGTCTCTTTTTTGGGGGTTTTTTTCCCCACTTAAATTAATCTTTTTGGGAAAAAAACCCCCGCTTCCACCCCCATTTTGTGTAAAAACCTTTCACCCAAATTTTCCCCAAACCCTTTTTCCCCCCAAACCCCCGTACCCCAAAATCTAACCCCCTTTCTCCCTTTATTTTTAAATTTTTTATCTTTTGGGGGACAGCTTTCATGCTTCCCCAAAAACCTTTTCCCCCCTGGCCCCCAAACCCCCCTTGTTTCTCTTTCAAATTAAAAGTCAATGTTTTTTTGCATGTTAAAAAAGGGGACAAAGTACCCCCCCAAAAACCCTTCCTTAAAATTTTGGGTTTTTACTTCCTTTTCATTTTAGGTATTTACAAAAACCCGTTGAAATTCCCCCTTTCTCCCCCCGTTCCCCTCTTCTTCTCTGTTTTCCCCTTTTTGGGGGCCCCAAATTTACTTATCCCCCCAGTGGAGTATCCCGGGGAAAAATTTTTGGGGGTTTTGGGGTTTTAACCCCAAAAAGAAATCCCGGTCAGGGGGGAAAACGAGAGACAAAAGGCTGGAAAAGGGCCCAAAACCCAGAAAAACCCTTGGGGCGAGTTAAATTTTTTGCCAGCTTGGGGGCCCGGGGGGTGCTGGGGGTTTATGATGAGGATCTAAGCCCTGGGCAACCCCGGCCTCTGTTTGGGGGGGGAAGGGTCCCCCCCAAAAAACCAGGGCTCTTAAAACCCCTTTTAAATAAAAACCCCCTTTTAATTTTAGGGTGGAGTAAATTTTTTTAAAAAAACCCGGGCGGGTTTTTCGAAATTTAAAAAAAAAACTTTAAAAATTTTAAAAATTTTTTTCCCCAAAAAAATTTTTGGGGGGAAAAAAAACCCCAAAATCGAAACTTAAAAACGAGGTTCAATGTTCTCTTTGCACGGGCTCTCCATTTTAAAAGAAAACACCCCCAACCCTTTTTTTACACTCTTTCCCCTTTTTAATTTTCCCAAAACCCGGGGGGTACGCAAATTTTTTAAAGTTTTTAAAAAGGGGGGGAATTTAGGGGGGGAATTTAAAAATTGCGTGGGGGGGGGAAAAATTTTTAAAAAAAAAAATTTTGTCCAAAAAAATGCTTCGAAACCTTTTTAGTGGTTTTTTTAAAAATTTTGGGTTTATCCAAAAACAAAAAAATCTTGTTTCTTTTTTACTTTTTTTTTAAAAAAAATATACTACTTGTTTGGGGTTAAAAATATCAAATTGAAAATGGGGGCCCTTTTTGTATAATTTTAAAAAAAGTTTTTTAAAAGCAATCCCTTTTTTCCCACCGAAATTTTACTATTTTGATATAGTGTATAAAAAATTTTCAATTTTTTTTCAGCAAAAAATACAAATAATCCCAAAAAATAATTTTTTTTAAATTTTAAAAATTTTTCCCCAAACGGGTGGTTTTATTCCCCCAAAATAAAATGTTTAAAAAAGGGGGCGACTTAAAAAAAAACCAAAAATTTTTTCACCCAAAACCCCCCAAAAAAAAACCCTTTACTACGTACCTACCCCCAAAATTTTTTTCGTATTGTTTGTACTTAAATCAAAAAAAAATAAATTTAAACCCTTTGCTTTCAGATACCCCAAAATTTTTAAAAAATGCCTCTTCAAACCAAAAAAAATTTTTTTAAAAAAATTTCCCCCGTTTAAAAAACCCATTCAAAGGGGGAAAAAAATGACCAAAAGCTATAAAGAAATTTTTTAAATGAGTGGTTTTTAAAGGGAAAAATTGCAAATATCCAAAGGGATAGTTAGGGGAAAAGGGGGGGGGGAATTTTTTCTTTTTTTATACTTTTTATGTTGTGGTGTGTGGTTTTTTGATCTTTCCCAAAAAACTTAAAAAAAAATAAAAAAATTTTAAAAAAAACTTTTTTCAAAAAGGGTTACTGTATTTTAATTTTTTAATTTTTAAAAAACCCCCCATCTAAAATTTTTTTAGGTTTTTAAATTTTATGTGCTATACTTTTCCCCTTTGGAGTGGGGGTTTCATTCCCCCCGTTAATCCCGGCAGCCAACCCCCATTCCCCTTAATCCTTTCAAATTTGTTGCTTGCTACCAACAAAAAGGGCAAACTTCTCCCTTATGCTCTCCAAGGATTGATTTCCCGGGGGTTTTTGGGCCCCTTTCGGGTTTTTTTTTGGAAAAGGGCCCTTCCCAAAATCAAGGACAAGGGTTTTTTGAAAACCCTTTTAAAGTTTTAAAGTTTCTGAGTTTTTTTGGAAATCTTATTTTTCAGTCAAAATTTTGACATTTATTTCTGTAGAAAAAATTTAAAAAATATTTTTTCCCTATATTAAAAAAATATTTGCCATTTTTTTTTGTTGTTTTTTCAAATGGCATATATTTTAAGGTAAAATAAATTTCCCTAAATTTTTTAAAAAAATGGAAAAGGAGGTTAGAATTAAATAAGGGCACCCCAATTTTTTTGTACAGAAAATAGAAAACCAAAGTGAAAAACCCCCTTTGGTTTTGGTGATAGCCTGTTACGAAATTTGTAAATTTCTTTAAAAAAAAATTTAAAGAGTTAGAAAAAAGGGGCCCAATTTTTGGGGAAAAAAAAGCAATATTTTTACCCCTTTATTTCGAAATTAAAAATTTAAATTTTTTTAATGGAAGCCTAATTCACTTTTTCAAAAAGGTCCCCAAAGTTTTAAATTTTTTAAAAAACCAAAATTAAAAAAGAAAAATTTTTATTCTTTTGGGTCTTTAATTTTTAAATTGGGGGTAGGGTGTTTGAGGGGGACTGGAAGGGGGAGCTAATTAAAAAATAGGGATTTTGGGTTGTAATGGGTGGACTGGATAGAAATAGATCAAGAAAAAGGGTTGGTGGGTACTTTTGTAAGTTCGGCAATGAACCTTTTAGTTCCCAAAAACAAAAGAGTAAGTATGTTTGGGAGTCTGTTTCAAATAAAATTTTATCCCCCCCCGGGCGCAAAATAATATTAATAAAAAAAATAATAATTTAAAAAAGCATGCCCAAAAATAAAAAAAGGAAAAAAAAAAAAAAAAAATAAAAAGGTTTTCTACTCCCGCCCCCCCCCCCTCCCAAATAAATTTCACCCCCTTTTTAATTTAAAAATATGCTAAAATATTGGCCCTTTCCCTTCCCTTTTTTTTAATATTTTTAAAAAGGGTTTAAATAAATTTTAAAATTATTTGTCAACAAAATTTCCCCAAAGTAAAAACCCCATTTAAAATGTTGTTTCGTTGTCCCAAATTTGTTAAGTTCTCTCATCTTCCCGGTTTGAGAAAGTTTTGTGATCATCAAAAAAAATCTAACTCGAAATTTTTATGAAACTCGACGTTTCATGAACCCCCCAAACCCGAAAAATTTTTTTTTGAATTTCCATTGTCTGTCTGACCCCAACTAGGCCAAACTTTTTCCCGATCGGGCTAAAACTAGGTATTGGGGTTTTCTAAGGTTCCCGAAGGTTCTTGGAAATTTGGATATCAACCCCTAAAATTAAGGGGTGTTTATGAAGGGCAAAAAGAGAAAAAGTTTTTTTCTAAAAATCGGTTAAACAATTTTAAAAAAAAATATCTCAAAACTTTTTAAAGTTTTTCCAAACAAATGACTCTCTAATTTTGGGCAAAATTATTTTGGGGCCCGGATGATGCGAAAATTGTATTTTTTTGTATCTACCCCTAAATTATTTGAGATATGAAATTTAAACTTTCATTCCCAGAAGTGATCTACTAAATACAAATATTTTATTCAAAACAAATTTTTATAAAACCAATAACTTTCAAGTATACGCAAATATTAATATATTTTATATATTTAATTTATATATTATAATTTACTCTTCGAAACAAAAGGTAAATTATTGCGAGCGTAAAAAAAAAATTTTCCCCAAAAAAGCCCCGTCTCATGCCCCCGCAAAACCCCTAAATTTTTCTTTGCAATTCCGTTTGTCTGTGTGTTTGTTTAAAAAAAATTTAAGAGTAGTTTTAAAAGGAGCTAAAAGAAAAAAAAATCGATCTTCTGTAATCGCTCAAACCATTTTGATTAAATTTGTATCTGGGCGTTGTTTAAAGTTTAAATAAACGGGCATTTTGATTTTCCATGAAAAATGACTTTTAGGGTACTTTACAAAAGCTGAAATTTCCGTACCCCGGGCAATATTTGAGTTACAAATAACTTTAATTGCAAATTGGGTGTACTATTAAAAATAAAAAGCTTTTTTAGGGAAATATAGTTTTATAAAACCAATTTGTTTCTGAGATAGGAAAAATTTTTATACAATTTTTTTGTGGCTTCATTGTACAAAGATACTATTTAAGTTTTAACTTAATATTTTCCACTCCCATAAGTAATTTAAAATATAAGTAAATCCTAAAAGTTTATGTTGTTTTCTTAAAACCCTCTTAGGGAAAATGTTTGTCAAAAATGTTTATCCCTTCATTTTACTAATGTAAATACCCTTTTTATTGGGGTCAAAATTTTAAATAAATGGGGTTTTAATAGAAAATGCGAAAAATGGTGTGCAATCCAAAAAAAATGTCGACAATTTTAAAAAAAGTCAAAAATTTAATACGAAGTGTTGACCCCTTTTGGACCCAAATTTTTCTTTTTTTGGTTAAAAACAAACAATGGACTTTAAATTAATTATAAAAATTTAAAAACCCGGCCTTAAAAATTTTTACTAAGTAGGGGTGCAATTTTGTTTGGGTTTGCGGTGTATTTATTTAGTTTTTTTTTCGGTGTTGAGTAAAATCTCAATTTTTTAAAAAATTTAGGCGAGAAACCCGTGCGGGTTCAATACCATTTATTTTAAACATATCTAAGAAAAAGGTTTAAAACTTTTGATGTTTTTTAAAATTTTTTTTTTCGATATTTAATTCAAAAAATTGTTTATTTTTTTTAACAACAATTTTTTGGGGAATGATTAGGTGATACCTACAGCCACCTAATGGAGGGGCCCTGCTGATTTTTTTTTTTTTTGACCTTGCCACTATCCGTTCGGTTTTATAACCTTGCTATCTACTGTTTAATTTGGTTAAGTGTACGGAAGGGAAGCCTTAACTCAAAAACAATGATATTAGGCTATTTGAATTGTATGTGTGTCACGGGACGTGGGGGCCAGCCCGCCCAAGCTGTAAAGATGGGGATCACAGCTCGAGGTGGAGCGGGTTTACTGGAGACGTTTTAGGATCACCCAGTCTCGACTGTTTGAGTCTCATAGTTGAGAGCATCAGCCGAACTGCCCACAACTGCATCGACCCATCACGGACAAACAAACAACTTCAAACTAAATCAACTTAAAACCATTAAAAGCCAAGGATATCACAAACAACTTTGAACTAAATTAAAGAATTGTAATTCACATTTGGACAGATTATACAAGAATAAAATGACTAGTCGCATTACATAAGTGGAGTTTTTTTTATCAAATGAACAAATATCATATGATTAGTAAGATGTCCACATAAAAGGGTTTTAGTGAACATATATAAAGTGTTATATGAGCATTGCTCTTTTAATCCGTATTCAATGTTTTTATAATGGTAGACACACTTACAAGTCATTTCAAATGAGACATGACAATAAATATTGGCTCTTATAATATTTGAGACATTCTAGATAATAATATATTGAGAATGTTAAGTGTTATTTCTTGTAGTTTTGAGTAAATGCTAATAATAGGTGGTAAGTTACATTGATTATGATTGAACATATGAAAGTATAGTCAATAAATACCTTTTGCAAATTGTAAATTTTAATTGATATCGATAATTAAAATACTTTTTGGTATTAGTTGGTGTTCTTAAGTTAATCTTTCTCTTGAATTGTATTTGCTTATCTAAGCCCTGTACTTAAAAAGTGCATGTTAAGTATTGTAAACAAAAAACCATATTTTTTAAGAAGCAAGTTTAAATTAAAAAATATTAAAAAGTGTGTTTTTTTTTTTAGAAAAAGGATTTTTCTCAAAACAGTTTGAATATATTTGGGCCACAGAGGAGCTAGTCCAGTGACTTTAGAGGGAAGTAAAAAAAGGTTTGGGGAGACTAAATGCACGACAGATGGGCTGATGCTCTTGGAGGCAGACCCCGGACCAAATATAGGTTAATGAAACCGACGCCACCAGTAAATAATTGCAATTATTATTATTGGGTTTAATATTGATATGTAATAAATTGACTAAAGTTACCGTCTTATGTAAATTTGTAAGTGCGGGAATTTAAGTTCTGAGTTCCTAATGCCATGTAAGTCTTCAAATCCTTAGCATTAAACTCCGGTCGGCTAGTACTCAACCACTTTAAACAACCTGTTCTTGCTAGTAGCAGGGCCGTACTTTTTTAAACCGTATACCAGGATACCAACGAATAAAAACACATTTCTCTCAAATCTCTAATAATGTATTTCAATTTATTATTTTTTAAAAATTCCATTGATCGTCTTTGTATGAATAAAAACGACAAGGATTCATTGAAATTAATTAATTATTATTAAATATAATCATACTCATTACTGGGCCCCTTCGGGTTATACGCACTTACGTAATATGTAATGGTAGGGTGATTGTGAGATTGAAATGAAGGACCTACAGTTAACGTGGGATCCGAACCACGGTGGAGGCCTGTATTCCTCACAATTCACAATTTGTGATTAATACACGTCTTGTCAGAGGGTGGGGAAGGGTTTGGAAATTTCATATAATTCTGCTCTAGGACCGAGGATTAAACCCCGGGACCTTCAAAACAGAAATCCGACACCTGCCCCTAAACCACCAGGTTATCCGTCATTGAAATTAAGCCGGAGAGTTATATTAATTTGTTGATATTTGATTAAAAACTAATTAATTAAAATGAATAGACCAATATTTGGTGATTCTAGTAGGTTTAAAATTTAAACCTTTATCTTAGACAAAATGTTAAGTGCTCCCGTGAAAGGAATGATTTTAAATTGTGTCCTTTGGCTTAGTAACTAAAACCTGTACCTGCACAATGTACTCATACACCATAGTGATAACATATCTCTCTTTTCTTGCGATTTATCAATTATTGCTGCAAAATGTCGCTCATGACCAGTTTAGAGATATTAATAGGATTTGTATACAGTCTCATTTGTGGAAACGTCTGTCATTTGCATTGTATTTTGAGTTTTTCTTATTGCTAGAGGTAGCACTGTTTTACTAGCACGCCTCTTCACTTGGGGACATGCCAGACACAGTTTAGGGCTTTGAGTAGGAAAAATTCATTTGGCTATAAATAGTTAACAGGTATGCCCCAAGTTGCCGGTCGGAGTGCAAGGTGTCGTCTTGCCTCCTTCTCCTGCAGCTGAGAGCTTCTGGCTTCTAGAGCGACCGACCGCTGAAACTACGGGGAGTCTGCGACAATGGAGACAAAGAAGATTAAGGATTTGGCATCGGGGTCGGGCCAAGACCACCGGATGAGGCAAGGAAGAATCCGGGCCCGGGAAACGACCGGCCCCGACAAGAAAGAAATGTTGGCTGTTGGTGGAGCAACGGCCGCCATCGCCACGCCTGGACAGCCCATCATGGCTGGGTAGGTCGAGAGTCCCCGTTCGCGGAGTTTCAATGCCGCCCCGGTCAGGAAGGAGCTCATGCCTGGTAGAAAGGGGGAGCTCGTGCCCCCACGAGCAGTTTGGGCGGGGACTTTAGCGTATTCCGCCCCCTCGAAGACCACAAGGCCTGCCTGCGTGCCCTCCCCAATTACCGGGAAGGTGGGCGAGATAGGCAGCACCTCAGGTAAAACGGCCCTTACAAGGGCCAACACGCTGCAGGCGTGAACTCCCAAATTACCAGGGACTTGGGTCCAATGGCATCTACGGGATGAATCAACTCATCTCAATGCCGACGACTCCAGCGCGGGTGAAGCCTGCGAGGCCCTTCCAGCTCTGGGAAGCGAGCGTGCCACAGGCGTCTTCCAACAAGAATTTCTTGCCTATCTTGGGGTGAGGTGACAATCCGGCCCTTCCCGGGCCGATAAATCCATCGCAGGTGAAGCCAGTGGGGGGGCTTCCAACTACCAAGGTAAGCGTGCCACTGGTGGGAATTCCACCCAGAATCGTTTGTCCTTTTTAGGGCGGGAGATGATCCAGCCCCCCCTCCATGGCCACCAGGCCATTCGGTTATGGCTTCCTCAGTCTTCGGCTTGGGGATTAGTTTCCGACCCCCTACACCTAATTTCATTGCTGAGGAAACTGCAGGTTTATGGAGAAACGATTTATCTTCGCTCTCTCTCTGTTACTGGTTGCCAAACCTTCTAGCTTTTGGTTGTAGGGAGTGAGGGAGGGGGATAGCTTGGAAATCCTTCATTGTAAACAATGCGGCATGGGGAGGTTTGGGGGTTCAATTTTACAGACAAAACATTTTCCTATCAGTGTAAAGCCTTTTCTAGAAACATTAAATATTTCCCCAATAGTATCTTTTTTCAAAGATTGAAGTTTATTGACGTTTTCTATTCCCCACGTAAATTTTGCTTAAAACTATTTATGTATAAAGCATTTCCTCATAATTAATATACAAATAAATTTATTACGACATGCATTTTATACTAAAATGCTATAAATTAAACCTTTTTTATTTGTTCTTAATCAGAAAATTAGGAAGGGCACTATCAATACCAATCAAAGCTTTAATTTTCTTTAGGGAGGTAATTCATTGATACGGTAAAGTGAATTGAATATACCTTTCGGCGAATTGCTGTTTTGAGTAAAAGTGTAAAATTTTCCAAAGCTTCATTTGAGGAAGTTTTTTCCCTTTTTTGTTGGTTCAGTAACTATCCCTTAGTTTTTAACATTGTTTAGTAAATTATTTACAATTAAAAGATACCCCGAGCTTCTGCAGTTGCTTTGCCTCTTGATTTACTAAATTTTCCTCTTAAACGAAAATATGTGTAGATTTTTAAACCCCATTGCCCTTTCTTTACTACAAAAAATTTTTTTCCTCTTGGGATGTAATTTTTTTTGTAAAAAAGTGGGATTCCATAATTTGTGTTTATTTTAAACTTTTTAAAATACCTATTACCCAAATAAATACATTAATTACACATAAAACTATAATTACACAACCTTTTATGTCAAAAAAAAAAACACACAATAACAATAAACAAAATCTTAACGTGATCGATAAAAAATATTTTCTCCAGAGACTAAAAAAAATTTTGTTTTTTATTTGGGAGATTTTTTTTAAGTTAACTATTTAAACACGAGACAGACTACTGTAACTTTACGACTGGCTGTGGGAAGAGCACCAATTACGGGCATAAATGAACCCAGCATTGCCAAATTTGATTACATTCAAAGGGAAAAGGATGATCACATAAAACAAAAGAATGACTCGTGTTGTCAGAGTAAGCATGCAGTTCCCTCAACAAGAAATCGGGTGTAAAAAGCGTCGGCAGTGTTGGGGTGGACGAGTCAACGGAGAGGGGCGTAATGCATGTTTTTATGGGGTTCAGCCCAGGGCCCCCTTCGTGGCAAAATAATAATAAAAAAAATTAAAATTTTAAAAAAATTTAAATTACAAAAATTTTTTGTACCCAGAAAAAGTTTAAATGGTTTGCAAACCAAATTAATTTGAATAAATATCAAATATAATTTTTTTAAATGACAGAAAATATAATACAGCTTTGTCTTTTCCCTCATGGGATAGTTTAAGGCGATTGTATCGCCTCTTGGTAGTGGTCAAATCAAATATACGGTTTTCTTTGTCATTTGTCGATATGCAATTTGAAAAATTTGCAACGTCGGATGGGTGTGCAAAAAACTAGCCCTCTAAAGGGTCTAAAGATATGCTTTTGGTGCTTTTACTAGTTTTTATTATTATTATTATTATTATTATTTTTTTAGCACCGCGTCTTACTACCCGTTGGGTTATACCACTTCGCTAAGGTAATGGGGGGATTTTGAGATGAAATGAAGGACCTACAGTTTAACGTGGAAATCCGAACCACGGGGGAGGCCTGGCATTCCCCAATTCAAAGGATTCTTGTCGAGGTAAAGGGAAAGGGGTTTTTGGAAATCAGAAAAAAATCAGTGTCGGGCCCGAGGATTGAACCCCGGCCCCGCATAGAAGTCTGCACTTACCCTAGACCACCAGGTCACCCACGTTTTTGATCTTTACTGGAATCATTTAAAATATGTTTCAACATGTCTTTTTCAATAATTCCATGAACTCCCCCTAATTTTACCTTTGATTTTAAAGCCTTTTTACCCCATAAAACTTGATTATTTATGTTTGCCTTTTTGATTTTTTCCCCATTTGTTTTTAAATATGTGCTATTTGTTTTTGAAGTGGGCCACTGTTTTTTAATGTGTGCCCATTTGATTTTTAATGTGTTGTCCCATTTGTTTAGGTGCATAATTATTTTATGTGTGTCCTGGGGGGGGGGGGGGAACGATTTTGTGTGGGAGTTTTTTTTTATTGGTGGGGGAAGCTTTCATTTCTCTCGTGGGCCGCACCCCACTGCGGTGGGCAAGGGTCAGGGTCTGATCCTTCTCTGTTGGCCCCAGACCCCTAATGAACTAAGTTACGTCTACCTCGTTCAGCCCCCGGGGCCTTTCACTTTTGCACCAACCCCTAACTCACCCCCCCTAAACTCTGGTGTCTACCCCCCCAGGGCAAAGGGGGTGTGTCACAATTTAAATTATCACAACCCCCTAGCGTTTTTTGGAGGGTATCAATGACCCAAGTAAGAGTCATTCCCCCTCATTTTATAACCTTTTATTTTAGTCATACGACCTTGAAGGCACGGGTTTAAATGTGGTTTCTAACGCTCATTCGGGGCCGATTTTTCGAAAAATAAACCCCAGTAAAAAGGTTGTTGTATATTTTGCAGTTGGCATGTTTTGGATTTAAATTCCTGCCTTAAAATGGTTATACCGTGAAAACTTTTTCTGGGGGGGGTTTTCTAAATGAGTTGGAATCCCAAAAAATTTTATTGGAGTCAGGGGAAAGAGGTAATTAGCGTTTGTTAAAATATAACTAGCGTTTGTTAAAATAAAATTATTTTTTCTGTTGACAAAAGGGAAAAAACGACCAACCCCCAGTGGGATTTGAACCCCGACTTCCCTCCATCCGCGGCAAATTGACATTTAGCCGCGTGCCCGTCGTTGTAAATATCTTTCTTGCTACTCTAAAACCAAGAAATACTTCTTACGCTAGTTGTTTTGGAAGTTTGGGGCACCTGCATTGCGCAAAGTGAGAAAAAAAAAAACACCACGCTTAAGTACTAATTAAATAAGGGATAGGAATTGGAAGGTTGAATTTGCGGAAGTGAACCCACTATGTTGCGGGGGAAGTGGAAAACCACCCCGTTCACCCGCCTAGAATCGAAGTTCAATCTCCCCTATGAAGAAAGTACCCGAATTTGCGTGGATGGTTAGGAAACCATTATAGGGGGCGTGCCCACGGGTCCCTTTAAACACCCCCGGGGGATGTTGGAAGAAATGACGAGTAATGGAAAATCCAGCTTTTTTACATGATTCTGCCCCTTCACCGACGGGGAAAAACAAAATGTTGCCCATTAAAACAGAGTGCCTACTGGTGAAGGTAGTTAACTTATCTTTACACTCTGGGATGCGGGAACAGAATGAAATGCGTAATTTTTTAATTCGTGTTTTTTTTTACAATATGGGCCTTTAAACGACGGGGGAAAAAAATTTTTGACAATTGTTCCCTAATTTCCTTTTTAAAAATTATTTTTAAAAATAATTTTTGGTAAAACAAAAAATTCCCCCAAATTTTTTAAACTAAAATTTTTTGGGTTTTTTTTTAAGGGCTTTTTTATTATTTTTTGGGGGTATTCCCCCCTTTTATAGAATGTCAAGAAAACGCACCCTCGCGCCCGCCCTGTGTGACCTACCCCCAAAAATTATCCCACACAAATAAGCAGAGGTAAACACAAAAAAGGAGTTAAAATTTATTTCCAATTAAATTACAGCTCAATGAGGGAGAGGAACGAAGAGTTATAGCTTTTTCATGACCGAGGGCTACAAGACACAAGGGGTTTCCACAAGCAGGGTGGGCGCTAAAATAATAAAAAAACAGACGGTCCCCTTTTCTTAGACGTCCCGTAACGGGGTAAACGCTTTAGCCCCTTCAAAAGTAGCGAAAAAAAAAGACGTTATTCTTTTGTGCCCGCTATTATCAAAATAACAATAACAAACTAATGTTAAATGCCTCGCCCTAAATTATGTCTCTGTTTTACATACCTATTGGCCGGTCAACCTCAGAGTTCGGGCCCCCGCTATTAAAACAACACAGAAAGAAAGCGAGGGGGCTCCGCTTTTCGACCCCCCCGTTTCAAACAGGGGCCCAACTGCTTTTATGGCGGGCCCAAACCGCGTGCCCCCGACCGTCTAAAGCTTCGGAAAAATCCCCTAGCCTTAGAAGCTCCGGGAAGAATTTCCCCCTCCCCTTTCCCAGGCCAAACCCTTTTACCACGTGGGTCTTTCCAACTATATATTGCCTGCTTGCTTGAAGAATGGGGAACACGGGCAGGAGGGCGATTGGGAAACCTCCCACCCCTAACAAGGGCCACGCGTTTTCATCTGGTCTACGTAAACTAATAATTACATCGGAACCCGCGGTTTTGGGAAATGGGTCCCCTTTGGGCAGAAGGAAAATTTGCAGATCCAACCCAATTAAAGGGGTTTTATCTTCGGAGTAAAAACCAAGTTTAAAACTAAAAAGTAGTGAGCACCCCAGCTGGCCCCCCTACGTCACAGCTGTTTTTTTTTTACCGTTATTCCCCCCCCCTGCTCCCGCCCCTCTCCCACCCCTCCCCCCCTTTTCCTTTCCCGCCCTTTCCCCAAAAAACCCTGGGGCATGTTGGTTTTTTTTTATTAAATTTTCGTTTAAATTTTAAAATTGTTAATTGGTAAAGGGTAGAGGGGGTTTTAGTTTTTTTATTTTTGCTGGCATCGCCCCCGACATGTTTGGGTTTTTAATTAATTGGTAGGATAGGGGGCGTTTTGGGGGGTTTTTTTTTGGTAGGATAGAGGTTTTTTTTTTTTATCAATTAGGGCGCGTAGTTTATTTTTTCTGAAACATAGAGCCCCCCGGGGCTCGCGCTCCAAAATTTTTTCCCCCCCGGGGGGCCCCGAAATTAAATGACACTAGGGCTCGCCGGCTTCTGATGACCAACCACCTTTCACTTTCCCCCCCCAAACCCCCCAGACCCGGGTTTGTTTCATCCGGTTTTCCCCCCCCCCCCGGTCATTCCTTTTTGGGGGGCGACGTACGAGCAATAACCCCCATTCCCCTTGGGAGTATTGGTTTTCAAATGACACCTGTAACCGCTATAAAACCCCCTTTTTAAACACAGTTTTCGTTTTTTACATCCCTGAAAGCGGACGGCCCAAGTCAGCTCTCAACGCTCAATGCTGAAACGGGGGGAATAATATTGAATTTAATGTTCGAAACTATATCCCTAAAAGTTTAAAGCCCAACTCAATGCACTAAATTTGCGAGAGTACCTTAGATGCACTGAGGGAGGGTAATTTTAGCGAGGGCCCCTTTGCACGGTGTTTTAGTTCTTACTAATTTAGTTTGAAATTCGTGTGTCTGATTTGGATTCAACCAGAGCCCAAAAAATTACTGAGCCCCTTACCGAGGCCCCTTTAGTTTTTTCCCCCTTAAAAAGGGGAAAACACCGCACAACTTCGACTCTTTTTAAAAATTCTCTCCCCCCCTTGCAAACGGATAAGTACAATAAATTAAATGGCTAACCTCTGAAATTGTATCGTAAAAGAATATGAAAACGGGTTTTTAGTTACATGCACGTAACATAAAAAAGCCACATGGTTTAAGGGCTACTATAGCAAAAGACTATACTACATAAGCACCGGATTTTTTCCTAGATTTTTACTTATAAATATGAAAAATTTTTATTTTATGTTACAAAATTATATGCCGCCATTTTTTTTTTCCCCTAGGTATTTAACATAGGAAATGTTAAAGGTATACATTATTTAATTTTTAAATTTTTTTAATATTATTTAAAGCCGACGGGGTTTTTGTCGTGTTTTCTTATGGGCCCCACTAATGGCACGAAAGCCATTTATTTAATGTAAGGTTTCTAGGGGGTTTTAAAAAATAAAAAATAAGTCAATGAAAGGGTTTTCTTTAAAAATTTGTGAGTATTTTATCATCCCCCGGGCAGTGATTTTTTAAAAAGGGCCCAAACCCCGTATTCATACGTCAAGTCAGTGACTGCAGTAAAAATAATTCTGGGGTAGAAAGAAAATAAAAGTTCTTCTAAATCTCATTTTTTTAAACATTTTCTACGTCTAAGTATGGTATTAAAGCTATATTTAAACAGGCAAAAAATCCCCCTATTATATCAATACTCACAGTCGGCAAAGCCTAAATAATTTTGCGCTTGTAAAATTAAATTGTTGATTGTCAAAAAAAAAAAAACTATTTAAAAATGTTGTTAATTTTAAGGAAAGGTGACGAGTTTCACACAGGTTTTTTAAACTTGGGATAGTGTACCCCTTGCCTCAGTGCAAGAAAAACCAATGATAAACCCCCCGCAAATAGATGGGAGGACGGAAATTTTCCCCCTTTTTTCACGAAGGGTGGGGAAAAAAAAAAAAAAAAAACCCCTTTTGTCACGTTTGCGGGAGGGCTGACACCTAAATGGCATGTCCCAGAACGGGAATAAAACCCGCGACCTCCCAGGCAGGCAGTGACGCCTTAGACACGCTACCTGTGATGCAGGTGAATAAAAAACGATCCCGAGAAAGTATTTTTGAAGATCTGACCCCCGGGGAAAGTAGCTATATCTTTCATACTATTTTTTTTGGCTTTCTACCAAACAAATTAAAATATTTAAGGAAAAGGTTTCAAGTTAAAACCCCGGGACCTCGGGTTTTAGTACGCCATTCTCTGACCACGAGTACCAGGTTTCGTTCCGTCCAGGTCATTCTTCACTCATATTTAAAAGGCAGTGGAAGAGCACGAGCGGGCCCCTCCGTCCACTTCGCGGGGTCAGCCGACTACTGAAATAACGGGATTTACAAAGGGATTATGGACGGGTCGTTTTTGCGCAGCGCAGAAACACATAGGTTTAGGTCATTCGACGGGGGGGGCTCTTTGAAGAGGGTATAAATAAAACCCCCCAATTACTTTGGTCATTTAAATTTGTGTTTGACGCCGCCGAACATCAAAAAAATAGTTTCGGTCGCTAAAAAATTTTTCTAAATTTATTAAGTTTTTTTTCTGTATATTTTAAACTGGTGTTTTTTTTGTTGACTAATACAGCGGGGGTTTTCAATGGGTTCTTTTTTTTTTTGTTGTTGAAGACCCCCCGATGATTGGGGGGGATCTACAACCGGAGGATCCCAAAAGCCGGCCCAGCGACGTTCGATGAAAACGGAATTTGCAACGCTGATGGTAACGCGTCGAGGGGTAAGAACAGACAAAAAATATATATTGGAGTCTTTTTGGGTGTTTTTTTTTTTTTTCCTGTAAATGCTAATTAATTGTTTTTATTTAATTTCAGACTACGGGGATCCGTCGGTTTAGACGGGGCCCTTCGGGGGTGCATACCGTCAGTTGTAGAACATCGACCCCCCCGGGAGACCCCTTACAATCGGTGCCACTCACGACGCCCCTGATTTCCCCCCCGGGGGCCCTCCCCCTTTTCTTCACGCCCGCGTTTGGGCGATTTGGACACCCTGACCGATGCTATGAAGTCCCTTTCTACATTGGCCACTAGTCAGTTTTGCTTTCCTCCTCGCAAAAATCCTTTTTATATCACCCCTCGAGTCGAAAACAATTGTAGCAGTGAGCTTGTCTACATCGTTTGTGTATAAAAGAATGCGTGTGTTTACAGTTTAGACAGGAAAATATATTGCTACTTAAACGTTTTTAAAAATCCCCCTGTATGATTATACTAAACCAGTGGGGGGGATCCTTGGGTTTAAATTTCCCCTTTTGGGGATAAGCAAAAATACTGGTTTTAGTCAACTTTTTTGTTCAATAAAGGGTCCCCGGGTTCAAAGACAGAAAATTATTTTTTGGTTTTAAAATGTGATCGATATCATTTTTGTCCCCTGGCAGGGGTTCTTTTTCCTGTACAAAGTCGAAAATTGTAATCAACTTTTTAGAAGTCACTTTTCATCTGCATAAACATAATTCCGACACTGTAATTTTTGATGTGTAATGTAACCAAATTTTTAAAAACAATGTATGCAGTCCCAGGGTTCGAACCCAAAAACAGGGGATGAAAATGAAGTTTATTCTCTTGTATAAATTTGTGTGGGGAGACACTTTAGGCGTATTTTTTTTTAATTCCAGTCAAATGTTTACGTTTCTTATTAGTTTACATTTTGCAGGCTTAATTAGAAAAATGATTTTTATTAAGGCTTCTTTTCCTCTGTCAATTTTTTCCCGTTTTTGTTTACTCCCAAAAACATAATCTAAAATTTGGCTTTTTTATAAAAAGTAATGCATTTAAAGGATACGCTCCCTCTAGATACATATTTAAAATATAGGAGGCGCAGTAGTTTGATAACTAAACAATGTTTTTAAAAAGGGTTGAACATTTTTTTTCCCCGTTTTAAAGAAAGCTGTTATAAATAAATTTTTACTCCCCTTTTTTAAGGTGCTAACTTTCGTTGTGTTAAGTGCGGGCGGGCTGTTATCCATCATTATGCGGGGCGTTAGAAACAAATCTAGTGCTTAAATTTCATTACGCGAGCAAAATCTCAGGCTTTTTTTTTTTTTTTCAATAAATGACACATTCGTAGTAAAAACAATTAAGCGAAAATATTTTAAAAACGTAATCTCCGCTCTAAAATGATATTAATAATAATAAAAATAATAATAATAAACAAAAAGTTTTAAAGAGATATTTGAGCTTCAAATTTAGAAAGAAAACTAAGAAAATTTTTTTTCATCTCCCCCGCCGCAAGTGCTGACGCATTTCTGAATGGCGGTTACGTCTAAAGCAATTAAAAAATTTTGAAATGTAAATAATAATAATACAAAAAGTATTAAAAAGATGGTTTGAGCTTCAAATCTTAGCAAGGTAAAAAAGAGAAAATTTTTTTCACTCTCCCTCCCCCGCAAGTTGACGCACTTCTGAAAATGGGGGTTTACTTAAAGCAATTAAAAAATTTGAACATGCTATAAAATAATATACAAAAAGTATTAAAGAGAGAGTTTGAGTTCAAATTTGAAAGGGGTAAACTAGAGAAAATCTTTTTTACACTCTCCCTCCTCCGCAAGTGCAAACGCACTTTTAAAATGTCTTTACGTCTAAAGCAATTGAAAAATTGAACATCTATAAAAAATAAAAAAAAAGTATTAAGAGAGATGTTGGTTTCGATTTCCCAAAGGTAAACAGAAAAAATTTTTTTACTCTCCCCCCCGCAAACGCGACTCATTTCGTAAATCCCTTTTACTCTAAAGCAATTGAAAAATCAAAAAATTTTAACTTTTTAAAGAAAAAAAAATGCGCCTGTTGTAAAAAGGCTTATTGACTGTGTTATAGTTGAATTGGCCCCCGGGAAGGGGCGGGGAACCACAGACCCACCATCACCAGCGGGGCACCCCCCACCCTATAGCCGCATCCCCCAGCCCCAGAGAGGGGGGGTTCGACCCCCTGTGTCCCCAAGGGGGAACTTTTCCCCGGCCTCTACGCCAGGGAGGGGGCCCGTTCGGCCCCCTGGCGGGGGGGGAGAATGGGGCCCTAAAACGGGCGATAGGGGGACCGTCGTTTCCCCCTAAAAAGGGAATTAGTGGCCAGGTAAATCAGGTAGGTGGGGAATTGAAAAAGGGTCCCTCTTCGCACACGAAGAGAGATTAAAAAATTGAGGCGTTTTTTTTTATACTGGTAGAGAAATTACCGTACATCGGGTGCACCAGAAGCGATCGTGACGCAATAACTGGCTTGAAGAACAAATTACAAATTTGCTCCATGGGTTGCAGGACCAGGGCGTTAGCGCCGATACCACGTGGTTTTACTTTTGATAGCACTGACTCAACGTTAACCCCTGTGAATGCCTCTTTTAACGACAACCAGCTACCCCTTGAGCTTTTTGAAAACTAATCGCGTGCTGCAATAATAGTTTTTTTTTTGATACTGCCCTTTTGTACTTAAACTCTCCCTTTTTTTTTAAGGGAGCCCGCGGGGGGGGAAATCATAAATGTGATAAACTCTTCCCGCAGCACATATAGCCGAAAAAACAAGGGATCTTTACGTTAAAATACGACCCCTTTTGTCTTCCCCCGTGCATTGGTTGTCGCCAAAGTATAGGGGAAAATTTAAAAAGAACCGGGATGTATGGACGTGAACACCGTTAAAAAAATTTAAAACAGGGCCTCAAATTAAAAACTCAAAGCAAAAGATTTATCCCGTGATCCCCGTGTGAATCTTTTGAAAGGTGGGGGCTCACTGAGCTGAAACAATTTCAAGATACCTTTCCGATACAAAATCACCGTTTCAGGGAACTGGGGGGAAACAGGCCTAATGAGGGCCTACTCCCCCCGAACTTTCCCTTTTAAGGGGCACCTTGATTTTATTTTCACGACGATAAGCAAAACCTTTTGAGTCATAACTCCTTGACAGCCGTTTTAAAGTGCTCGTACTTTTGCCGCGAATCCCGTGTGCCATTTGATCTAAAAATGCGCACAAGTGTGAATCCGCGTGCAAAAAGTGCTACGCTAAAGGGTTTGTGGGGGGGCCGATCTGGGGGTTGAAAAAGATTGGGGGGTTGGTTCAAAAACAGACGTGCTTTGAAAACCCATAACGCCCCCGGTTTTTTTTCCCGGTCACGGTCGGTCTGGGGTTTTCAAAAAGGTTTGCGAGGTATGCGGGGCAATTTTTCAGTTTGGAAAGATAAATTTTTCACATGGTTTTATAGTTTTTTGTTGGTATGCGAGCCCATCGCCCTTTTGGTCATTTCTTTTATATGAAGCGGGCCCCCCACCCAAACCGTCACTGGAAAAGAGTAATTTCATTTTTGTTTCTATGATTTGAATGCAGACAAGAAACGCTTCTTAAAGGGTGGGGAAAAGGGCCGACTTGCACAACCAACCCTATTGTCGTGCAAACGTGTTGAAAGGGCTTTGTTCATTAGATGCAAATGACATCATTGCACGACGTGGGGCGATAGGACTCGCATTTCAAGGGTGATACCACAATGGCCCAATTTTCGAATTTATTTTTAAAATTTAAAAGCTTAAAAATTTTAAAGGATTACCCTCCTCGGCCTAACGCAAAATCCATGAGGAAAATTTTATTTTAAAATATATGATGGAGGTTAAAAAAGGGACCCCAGAATTATAAGAACGGTGGGAAAATCATGTCCTGCGTTACGGCCGTCCACTTTATTGACTCAGAATTTTCCCCCGATGCGCTGTCCAAATTCCCAAAACTTTCGGCTTGGGACATCTTTCCCAAAGGGGACTTTTCCCCCATTTTTTCAATAAAAAAGAAAACGGGGGGTTAAGGGGTCCCTTCCCCCAAAAATGACTAGGGGCATCGCGAGTTCTTTTGAGGGAAAGGAGCATTTGAGAAGTGGTATGACGCGTTGGTCAAAGATAACTATTTTTTTGATTTTAAACGCATTTTGGAACTGTAATGTGAAAAAGAGTAGAACCCTAGGGAAGGCTCCTGAAGTTTAGAGAGATGTCATGGAGAAAGAAAGGGTGGATCCTTTCAGAGAGGCGTGTACGATACTTGGAGCGGCATTTTGGGTTTTACCGCCAAAGTACTTAAGGAGATTACTATCGGTATTACCTAACGGTGCTATCGGTGCGCGCCAACAGTCGACGTCGCGTACAAGGGCTCTGCTGGGAGGCCCATCACGCGGTGTCTCTATTTTCTGGGGGTAAGGGCCCCGTAGAATATGTTTTTGGGCGACGTGAAAAGGGTGTTTTTAAAGCTGGAGATACCACCACCATCTTCCATTTTTGGGGGCTGTTTTTGGGCACGGGGCCCTCCTTTACCCTGCAGGACCACCCCCAAAATACCCCCCACAGACCATGGAGACGCGTTAAAGCGACCTGGCTTTTTTTGGAAAATTTAAGAATCCCGGCACACGGGAGAGAGTGGGGTGCATTTTAAGCGTGAAACGCACAGACAAGGACTTTGCAGCAATTTGTACTCCAGCACGAGGTGTATCCCAAGGGAACCCTCCAGTCCGGGATGCATTTTTTTGGGGGCTACAAATTGAAAAAACCCTTTTCCCACAAACAGACCTTTCTTGTGGGGAAAGATAAGTCTTGGATGTGTTTTTCATTGTATAAAACGTTTCCCAAGACAAAAAAAACCCAGCGGCCCCCCAAAAATTTCACTTGGGAAAAAATTTGTCCGTCTATAGTCAAGTAAAAAGGCATAGCCAAAGTTACAGTGATGCCTCCCGAGATTTTTTCCCGCCCGTTTGCCTCGGGATGCACGACAAGCTAATTTATTTGTGCGGAAATGCGGGGAGGAGAAAAACCCAAAGGGTGCGTGTCAGCACAACGACAAAAAAGACGGGGTTACAGGCTCGGGGTGATTGACGAGATCCGGGAAAGCCGTTGAAAAGGCTACACCGTTGAAGCAGTGCACGAATTTGGGGGGAGTAAAATTTATCTGTTTATGACCGTCGACGCGTTTGGGAGGGTTGTTTCAGGGGGAATTGTCCTTTTTTGAAAATTAAACAAGAACAGGGTTGCCAAGGGGTGTACCTCACAAGGGGAAAAATTTACCCTAATTCAAAATTATGGGAAAGGGAAGGGGTAAAACTCGATTTCGGTCTTTTTGAAAAAAACCCTGGTCTCCGACTTGGCTAAACTTTTTTTAAATTCCTTGGGGAAAGTTTGGGCAAAGACCCGTTTTAAACCCACGAGCTTTTGTAACGACTACGGGGGCGTCCACAATACCTGAGGCCGTAAATCACCGGGACAGCGTCATTGATGTAAATGAGAGGTATGTTCCTCAATTACAAATGCGCGTGACGCGTTGCCCCCTAACCCTAACAGGGTGTGGCGGTGGGTGCTACACGACTGCTATGGCGGGGTTGCATTATACAGATTTTTGAACAATTGGGGGCCCCGCTTTTTATATCAAAACAGATAGCGTTCAATTCACTAACGCCCCGGGCGTTGGAGTCCACCGACCAACTTTTTGGGTGACCTCACTGATGAATTCAGGATTGGGTCCGGAAAGTACATTAGCCCCTTTGTATTGGTGGTCCCAAAAATTACGCTTCCCGGTTTGCGTTGGCGGTGATCCTGCCAAAAAAAAAAAAGGTTTGAAAGGGTTCGCGGGATACCATAAACTAGGAAAACCGGAACATTTAATTTTGAATTTTTTAAAAAAGCGATGGTCCCAACAGGCTGGGGGAAAGATAATAAGATCCCGCACAAAAATTTTTAAAAAAGGTCTTGCGCTTATGTACCGTTTCGAGGAAAGTCTACCGCCCGTGTACCCCAAAGCGATAACAGAGATTTTAATACTTGCCGTTTGGGTATCAGAGTCCTTGTAAACGCGCTCGCCACGAAAAAAAGGGATCATTTAGGGGGCTGAATAATCATCTTTTTTTTTCTTTCACTCTAACAGTTCCACTGACATACCATTTTTTAAAGATTTTTAGATTTTTTTCATATTTTTTTTTTTGCATGAAAACAAGCTATTTTTTTTATTTTTTTATGCACCCGGTTACTTTTTTATTTTTTTTATTTGCCAGTACGTCCTTGCCTACCTGATTTTTTTTTGTCAATTAGTTTTCTTGTATATATTTTAATTCTAGCCAAAGTTTTTTTATATTATTTTATTTTAAAATCTAATACATTGTTTGTTATAAATTTTTTTTTCGATAAACGATTTTTAAAATTTTTTTTTTAACTAATAAATTTTTTTATATATTTTTTTCAGTCAAATTTGATAGACGCTTGATATATTTTTTATTTAAATTTTACATATAAATTTATTTTTTTAGACCGAGCCACTATTTCCCCATATTGTAAATATTTACAGTATATTTTCACTTGTGTAAACAAAACCAGTTTTTATACAAACAATTTTATTTTTATATTCACAGTATACTTTACACTGGGGGTATACTTTTTTTCCTGCACTATGTTTATACAAACCAATTTTAAAATTGTAAAAATTCACAGTATATTTACACTGTGTGTGTATACTTTTTTTCCGATTTTTAAATAAATATTGTAAAAAAAGTTAGTATGTGTTTTAACGTCTACACCCGCACCTCCTCCAAACCTATAAAAAAAGCTCATATAGCTTAAACTCATCTCAAACATTATGGACAATTGAAAAATCCATTTTCGGCCATCAAGCGGCCCCTCCGGGTGTGGAAATCACATTTTTAAACAGACTTTATCCGTCAATTTAACAATGTGTGACGTTAATTTTATAAAAATCACATGGTTATCTTTATCAACCGGGATTCGAACTACGGGGCAAGTCCCCCCGTCATATTCTGTAGGGTTTGCCGGAAATGGATACGTCTGTAATGACTCTCCACGCTGATTATCCTGGACCTGATCGTGAAGCCAACGAAGTGGGGTCGATTTTTCACCCAAAGGAGCCACCATCAAAATATTAGGTCTGTACCCTTACACAAAATATATTCCATCAGGGGAAGGGCCAAAGGGACATTTCCCTTAAAAACCCCACATTAATCGTGCTTTTTAAAAATCCAAAAGGGGTAAAACTCCGATTCAACCTTTGCCGACAAACTGTCCCGAAAAACCCCGTTTTTCAAGAGGGTTAAAACCGATGCACAAGTACGCCTCACGGGTAAAATATTGCTAGATTTCAAACAAAGGACACCAGAATGGTTCAGAATAAACCCGCACAAATGTGGGGGCCGTTATCTACCCCGCAAAAAACTAAAAACACCCACATTCCGTTACGATATTTCATAACCATATCCCAAAGTGCTGAAACAGGCACCTCTGACTGCGTGTATCGCATGAACCCGCGCAACGTGTCGCGTTGATGAAAACGGCCCACAAAAACTGGGTTTACTCTGTTTGCGAGTGTCCCACAACACTTTAAAAAGGACGGTACGCTGAAAAAAGCGCAAAAACAAAATTACGTGCTCACAACAGGGGTTTGCGCAAGCGGTCAAACGAGGGAGTGCTGGAAGAAAAAAAACGACACTCGTTAAAAAAGGGGGCGTTCTTGCCCCCTTATTTTTAGCCCCTTTTTAAAAGCGGGGGGCCTCGGGTTTCCTTATTCAACAAGTAAATATGAACACAAAAAAGTGTATTTGGTGTCCCCCAAACATTACACCTTACAGAAAACCACCAACAAAAAGGCTTCGGCAAAATCTAGTGGTCTCCCAGTTGGGCAAGGAAAGGAAAAAAACCTCGCTTCAAAACTTGACACAATCAAATGGCTTTATACCAAAAAGTCTACAGCGCTATCTACCTTTTCAAAACCACCGCCATCTGAAACCGCCACCACTACCACCCCCCAATGTTGTACTCCATCCCCAAATGTACTTAAAATGACCAGCACAGGCACGTAAAAAAGCGAAAATTTTTTCTAGAACTTTAAGTCCCGAGGCGGCATCTCTTGGGGCTCAAACGGAGAATGAGTATTAAGTTTCCCTCTTGTGGGGTCCAAAATTGTGGATTTTGGGCAACGATCTGGGAGAGCAAAAAAACAGCGAACCGTAGGGTGGCGAGAGTTTTCCCCCGGCGCGCAAAAATAAAAGTTCCAAAGAATTTATTGGAACCCGAAACGTTTTCGCCCATTAGAGTCCGGCCCCCTACCACAAACCCCTTACCCGTCGCAACGCCAAGAAAAAAAACTGAAGAGAGTGGAAAAAACCCGGGGGCGCCGTTTAGAGCTTAATGGGAAAGTCTACCGACATTTACTACGACCCTTCTCATCCTCAGGGGTTTTCAGGGCGGCGTCGCTCATAAAGGCGTCCAAAAAAGATCCCCAAAAAGTACGAGAAGGCTTCTGGCAGGGCCTTTTACCCTACACAAACCTGTGGAAAAAAAATTTTTAAAGCAACAATCGTGGTGTCCAAAAAATTGACGATCTTGGCAACCCATCTCAACGATATGAGAACTCAGAAAATACAACGACGGTGCAGTTACTTGCTCCCGTCATCGACGTGTTTTTTAAAAAGGGCCGGGCGGGACGCCCTTTCCTCCCAAGACGGGGGCGTCGTGAAGGCCTTTTTAGGACATTTTCAAGCAAAGCGGGGGTAAAAACCCCTAAATACGACGGACAAGGGGGCAGGTTTCCCGGCACGGCTAACCGGAAATTCTAAGCAAAAAGGCGTGCTTATTACACCCTCATAAACCAACGTGAAAGGGAAACATCGGGAAAGGTTCAAAAAGAACTCTGAAAGGACGCATGTGGCGTACTTTACCAAAAAAAACACTATCGGGATGTGGACGTCTCCCAAAACCTATCGACGCTTACAAAGGGTCCAAGCATTCAGTACCCCAAGATGCGCCCGCCGACTTTTAGAACTAAGGTTTTCCAGCAGAGATAATCTGTACGGGAAAAGGCGTTTTCCCAAACTCGAAGCCTAAAAAAAAAGTCGGTGACACGGCGATTAGCAAATCCAAATGTGTTGAAAAGGGCTACGAAAGCAATTTGGACGAAGAGATTTTCAAATCAGTAGTTCGTGTGCGAAACCCGTCGTCTTTTCAGACCACCGAACTTGACGGGCGAAGAAGTGGAGGGGGCCCTTTTACAACCGAATTGCAAACCGTACTCTCCCTGAAATTTTAAAGTTATAAAATACACGTGTCAAGGTTTTAAAGGCGCCAAAGAAAGTGTCGTGCAGTGGAAAGGTTACCCCGCAAGTTTAATTCCTGATTCCCCGCCAGTTTCTCAGCACTACATGAAAACCAATTTTTACACACTTTGCCGAGCGACAGCTCTTGGGGTATTTCCCGAAAAAACCCTCACGAATTTCACCACGCAATTCCCCTTTTCCGTTTTAACCCCGAAGGGCGGGGGGAAGTCGCTCGGGGTGAATTTCAATATCCCTTTCTTTCACACCGACCCGAGGGGCCCAAAAAATTTTTATGGTACAATGGGTGGAGCAACGGCGTGGGAAAAATATTAAGTATCATTCCCCGCTGGGAAAATACAGCATATCCCCCGAATTATCAAAAAATCTAAACGAAGTAAGGTTTTAAAGGATTCCGGAGTTGTATTCAAGTACACAAACCCCAACAAAAAAGTGGAAATTTTCTCTTCTTTACCAAATATACAGCGTTTACTCTATCAAGCCAACTAATCTACAGCTCGTTTCGTCCCAAGACTAATTGATAAAATACCAAAGTCTCCGTACGCCCCCAACTCTAAAAAAGGCCTGCCCTCGAAATGACTATACACGGATATCGTCGAGCCCCCAGGGCCCCTGGTGACATTGTGGGACCTTATTATATCGTCGGCATCAACAACGTAAACATCTCTACGCTAATAAGACAGTTTGCTACGACCCTTTTCACTAATTCCCGGGCTGAGAAAGGGAAAATTTAAAACTTGGAAATCAATATAAAAGACAGGGGAACCGTACCATTCGGTTTGGAAAAAAGGGGCTGAAACTTCATTTTTGACGCTGCCCAAAATAATGTCCCCCACCAAAGATACTACAAAAAAAGGCTGGGAAAAGGAATACTCGATCTACCACGGGTTCCCTATCAAAAGGGGATGGGATGGGGTTTTTTTGTGGCTTTCAAAAGCGTTACCGTTGCTGAAATTGCGCTAAAGCCATCGGAAAACAGGCGTTCATCGGGGAAACGACTTTGGGTCTCCGACGTTTCCAATCAAGGGGGCCTTTTTAAAAGGCCCCACGGCAAAGTGTCGGCGAGGGGGAAAAAACTTGAAACGCAAGGCTAACAGAAGTCAACCCGGAACCGGCTCAGGCTATAAAGGGCGTCGTAAGAAGCAACGACGTCATTCTAAGGTCGCACCCGACGTAAAAAAGGGCAAAAAAGAAGCTAAAGTATTTTATTAAAAAGTGTTTTTCTCACCCCCCCTCCTGCGAGTGTGCACAGTGAACTCGATCTCTTTTTGTGCCACCCCCTAAACCAGTCTTTAAATGGGCAATGGTCCTACAAAACCGTCTCTTTCCCCCACCGATGATTCCCCATCGAAAATTTTCCGTTACCCCCAGGGGGGAGTTCTATACGTCTTTCACAGACTATGCTCTATCTCCGGGGGGCCTCATGAAACCCGATGGGGGCGTTTCAAAGAGGTGGGCAGATCGCTCCCGTAACAATTGGCTGCATTCCTATTCACGCAGGGGAGTGTTTTTAAACCAAAAATTTGTATCACCACC
The DNA here is from genome assembly GCA_039000515.1 of Timema cristinae. Lineage (NCBI taxonomy): Eukaryota > Metazoa > Arthropoda > Insecta > Phasmatodea > Timematidae > Timema > Timema cristinae. Next base: position 173,793 of record JBCFYV010000326.1, read on the forward strand.
CACAACACGTAGCCTAAACGTACATTTAGACGTGCCAATTTTCAACCCGCGAAAACCAAAAGAACACATTTTACTTTCGGTTGTGGTTAGCAAACACCCCCCGGGAAACCTTTTAGGAGGCTAAAGCCAACAACAAGGGATTTTTGGGGGCCGTCGCAGTCTCACCCCCAAAAAGTAAGACGGGGGATCTTTTTGGGGATCTACATGGGGACGTGTTTAACCCAAAAGAAATACCTTTTGAAAGGGGCCGAACTCCCCATCCGGTTGGGCCGTTCCCGGACGGGTTTTGTTTATGGCGGTCCCCGAACTCCCTCCTTTTTGGTTACACGTTGAAACCGGGCCCTTTTATGAGGCGGGTTTAAAAATAGCAACCTTTTATATGTTTGGCCACGCCAAAGCATTAAAAGTAATTCCCGCAAGTATCCATCACCCCTGTGGGAATAAAAAAAACTCATATTCCCGGGCGTGCAGGGAAATCGCTGACAAGTATTCACCGGGGGTTTTCCAAAAAGGGGCATCGGGGATTTTGGGCAAAAGCGGCGTTTTTAACGGACGCTACCAAAAACCCATTCAACTTTCAAACCCCGGGAAAACCATTTTCCCTGTACGGGACGGGAACAAGTACCGTCGAAAAACCCTTACAGCCCCATTTTTTCAAACGGGGACTATGTCATGTCCCCCCACACCTTTTTTTCGGAACGGTATCCCCTTTCATGAACGAGGGCACATACAGAAACCTTCCCCCAAGGGGGTATATTCATGGCTTTCGACTCACACCTAAACTGTCCGCCCACATGACATCACTTGGAAATTTTACGAGACACGGGTTTTCGAGCATCGAAGGAGCTTCACCCAAGCTCTCACCGAAACCGCAACTGTATCGTGTCGGGGGGTTTGCCAAATCATCACCATGACAAGACAAAACGTTTTTGACCGATTTGGAAGTTTAAAATAAACGGGTTCCCCCCCCTTACCCCCTTCATTTAAGCATGGACGTCATTGTGATTTCCAGAGCTTCTCGACGACAACAACATTTTTCGCAAAGAACTGGTTTTTCTTATGCGGGAATTAATTCAACAGGGGGTTAAAAAAACCCCTATACGCTATCGAAGAACTTTCCACCGATGCCCGAAAGAAAGCCGACTATATAGTCAACAATCTGCACGGTATCACCTGGGGTCGGTGATGTGGGTTCAGCCTGTCGAATCCCTCATCTCCCTGCCACAGCCGTGCCTATAAAAAGGGCGCCCCGGGGGGGGCCCCGGCCTAACCACTGAGATCAGGGAAAAGGTTTAAAGCTTTGCGGTAGCAAAGCAAGCTCAAAACCATCGCGTACCGTATTTTAAAAAATTGTTCCCGTGGTGGACCGCAAGGAGTCATCGTCGGCTTGAGGTCAAAAAAACTTACGCCCTATTCCCCTAAAAAATTGGGGGGGGAAATGCCCCGGCAAGTACAGAATAAAAACTACACCTAAAAATGGTCAATAAATTTTTTTCCCCAAACTCAACCCCCTCAGAAGTTACCTCAAATCACGAAATCTTTAAAGTATGTGCGGGCCTTAGGTCCATCAACGAGAAACAAACGCCGGAACAAAAGGGCGCCTTTTCACCTAGGGGGGGTTTTGTGGGGTGTGGGCCTTTCATCGCGTCCCCGCGACCGAGGGACATGGGTCGACACCCGCGCGCGCTTTGCAAAATTTGAGGGCCCTTTGGGATTTGCGAAGAACAGAATCGACGGTGTCATCGCCTAAAAACCACGGTGGAAAAACATCAAAAACCTGATCTTATCAGTGTCTTAATACACTAATCACGGTTTTGGATATTCATGTTGGATTGGAAACTAAAAACTTTTTTCTAACGCATCAAAGAACCTGAGAAAAGTATGAACGAATTGGTCATTCCTTAAAAAGTTAATTGTATTTTTAATAAATAAAAAATTTGTAAATCGGTTTTTTTTTTTTCGGCCCCCAATTGTTTGGCTGCCGAAAACCCCCATCCCCCCGGGCAATTCTAATCTTGTCCAAATGTTTTTTTTTCCCCCGAAACCCTGGCCCCAGGGAAAACCCCCTGCCGGGAATGACCCAATATCTTTCTTGCTTAATTTTTTTTCCCCCAAATGGTGCCTGGAAAACCCATCCCCGGGTCATATCTTTTCTTGTCCAAAGTCTTTTGCCCGCCAACCTGGCGCCCCGGGGTTTCGCATAACACGCATGATTAGCATAGGGAAAAAAACCAATTTCCGTGCTAGCTGCGGGGGGGAAATTTCCTCATTTGACAGACCTACCCCAAAAAAACATTTTTGTAGATTGTGGGGGGATGGCCCCCAAAATTTGGGGGTTCCCAGGCCCCGATTGTGATAATTAAATGCTAAGTTGCAAAAAACACGCAATGATTTGTCATAAAAAACCCCGGTTTTGAGGACGTATTCTTGTCCAATTTTCTGCCCCCCCCGGCCAGGGTTTCGATGATTGTTTGGGAAAACCAAGGTTTCGAGGCCGTCACCCCGGGGCGGCGTAGGGTGGGAAGGGGGAAAGCGGGGGGGGGGGAAAACCAGGGGGAAAAACCCCTTGGGGGGGGGGTGGGGGGGGGAAAAAGGGAAAATGAGTTGGCATCAGAAAGGGACGAGCCCCCCCCAGAAATTGTGTCATTTCTATCGCGCATCCGGGGAAAAGACGTGGGTGGTCTATTTCAGCAAAAAAACTAAGGCCCTAATTGATGAATAAAAAAACCCCCCTACCCCCCCAAAATAAAACCCAAAGCCTTATCCCACCAATGGAGGGGGGAAAGGTGGGCGCGACCCGGGGGTCTTTTCAGCAAATAAAAATCAGGCCCAATTATGAATAAAAAAAACCCCTTTTACCCCTAGTAACTCCAAGCCTTATCCCCCAATTAATTTAAATTAATTAACAAAACAGTCGGCGTATCCAGCAATAAATAAAAAAAAAAAACAACACCTCTATCCTACCCAAATTAACAATATTTAATTAAGATAATTAATCAAAATAACCAACATGTCCAGGGTTTGTAGGGGAGGGGCAGGAGGAAAAGGGGCGGGAGGAGTGGGAGCAGGGGGCGGGAGCAGGGGGCGGAATAACGGTAAAAAACACAGCTGTGACGTAGTGGGCCAGCTGGGCGTGCTCACTACTCTCAACTGTTAGGTTTAGTCTATGTCCTCGCAGGATAGTTAGTATAATTAATCATTAGAGATAGAGATGAGGAATATAACGTGTCTATTCTGAGACGCGGTTATGATATCATTGTATGACTAGTTATATAGGATAGGCTGAGAGTAGACTCTCCCTTATTAGGAAAGCAAGGTACTTATACACTTGCGGTGTAGCGCGCCTCTCGCGCCCTAGAGACGGGTCCTTAATGGCCAGGCTCACGTTGGTATGTTAATCCCACGGCACGTACTATGTGACCATAGGTGACTTATTGTGGTAGCTTGCCAGGGCAGGCGATAGTTCTTGTTATATGGAGGCCGCAGGTTCAGGCCTAATTGGGTTTACAAGTCATGGCCTATATTTGAGTTGGGTAGTTAACCAATGGGTCGCATGTTCTATCCATGATTGGCCCGTGGTTGATTCTTAGATTTAACTTTGTAACTCTCTTTAAGAGTACACGGGACGTGAGCCGCCTTTGCCCTCGGGCGCGGTTGCGGCAGTCATTAGTTTCTTATTTAAGTAAGGTTGTACTGGTCACCCTTCAGGTGCTCAACCAGTGGGACGCGTCCCTTACAAGACTATCCCGTATGTGTTGTATATTCAAGTACGTTGTTTTTACCCTGTGTAAAGGTTGTAGCTGTTGTGCAGGGCTCTCTAATATAACAGAACTAGAACTTGCCTGATGTACGAACTAACCTTGCCTACGCGGCCAACTTACCTAGTTTATAGTATTGTTTATTACGTAGCTTTGTAGTCTGCGTTGTTATCGGGACGCCTCACGCCCCCAGTTGGCCTAGGCTTAGGCAACGCTGCCACTTATCATTGTAAGTTATATATGACAAAGTACTTGCTGAGATTTAGTGCAATATGCTTATATGTCCTTTGATCTTGTATATTATATCATTAAATTGCATTAACTCCAACCTTCTCTTGTTCTCATCATTTGTATTTGCTCGTCCTTTTTGTGAACCCCCCCCCCCCCCCCCCGGTGCAGACTGCGCCACTCATAAGCACATCTCAATAAGTACTATTTTCTATGTATTGGTACCATATAACGAAATATTTTTTTTTTTAGCCTAATACTTGTCGCCTTTTGTTGCACGCATTGTTCAACCCCATGGCTAACAAAGATCCTGTCGGTGTGGAAGAGCTCCAAGCCGCAGAGGGATCCACAGCTTGGGTGGATTTTCTCTCTCACGCGCAGCTAGTGGCAGCCATTAAAAAAAGAGGTCTGGTCGTTCCCCAGACGCCGAGGTGAGTGAGCTGCGAGTAGCCCTAAAAGTCTTATTACCTCAGCCCCTACCTCCCAAGATGGCCAACAGTCCACCCACTAATGACAATACTGCAATTAGTCAGGCTGACAACTTAGACCGTATAACTGTTAACGATCGCACCAATTGTACCTACCTCACTGATACTAATGCTATTTCTGAAAAAACTAAAACGACTGTTTTGACAAAATTTTTAGAAAAGATTCCGAGTTGTGATGGTCAAAATTTTGAAAAATCGTTTGAATTTCTGTTGGAAATAAGTAAATTTTGCCAGTTTAAACTAGGTAATGAGTTTGAATTTCTTACTATGTGCTTAAGCAAAACTAGTGGGTATTTAACCCAACTATTAATAGAATGTTTGAATAATAACTTGTCATGGCGAGAATGTAGGCGAAAAATATTGGATACTCTTATCCCTCTTATAGCTAGAGTAGCATTAAAGAATAAGTACATGAATAGATTTCAGTTCCTAATGAGTCCTTTAGAAACTTTATTATTTCAATTTCGGAAGCGGCGGTTGTGTTAGAGTTAAATCTTGAAGAAGAAGAAATTGTGGCTACAATTTTAGAGAATATATCACCCCTAACCAGGCGCCATTTTGTTTTTGCATCGCAACCCGTATCTATGGCGGAGTTACACAGTTTGGCTTCTCAAATCGAGAATACGATGTTAGCCGAGCAGGAATACCTAACGCTCAACTCCCCTTCAATTGTCTCAAATGTAAATAATAATACTCCACCTGACAGCTTAGGTAAATATAATGCTAACCCCCCCAGATCAGGCAGAGTCACTTACTCTAGAGAAATTAATAAATATAAACCAATAGCGGAAAAACCCATAAATAAAGACCTCCATCTAGCAACTATCAAATGCTTTAATTGTGGTAGAATGGGCCACTATAAAAGCCAGTGCCGTGCAAAAAACTAACTAAGCGCCGCCAAAGACATGGATTGGACGGACAACGCATTCTTAATCCATGTTCTCCCGTACCTTTGATTAAATTATTAATTAATGGTAAACCATGTGTAGCCTTAATTGATACCGGGGCGAGTGCGTCCTTTATAAAAAAGTATCTCCTCGACACCATACCTAATCGCTTATCCCCTATTAACAATTCTGTTCTTCCTCACTCATTTGCTATTGCTAATAATAAGTCTATCTCCGTTACTGAGAAGATAGTTCTCTCAATGAAAATTGATAGATTTTCTTGGAAACATTCTCTCTTCATATTAGACAGCCTTCCCTACGATGTTATCTTAGGTATCGATTTCTTAGCAAAATCTCAAGCGGTGGTTGACCTTAAAGAAGGATGTATGTATTTCAAATTTTGTCCCAACGTTAAAATAATGTTTGTAAAGGACCTTAAATCCAAAGCTGCTCTTACCTTGTCTGATACTTCTAATGAGCTTATCTCCACTCTTCAAAACTTCCCAGACGTCATTACTACCAGCCTGGGGAAATGTGACGTCATGCCATATGAAATCACCTTAGCTAATTACAAGCCCGTTAGATCTCCCCCTTATTCTTGTTCCCCCCCCCCCAAATTACTAATTTTCAGAAATTTAGTTAATGAGCTTCTCGACAAAGAGGTTATCAGACCTTCTCGTTCCTCCTTTGTTAGCCCTGCCTTCATAATTCCAAAAATAGATGGAGGCCACCGATTAATAGTCGATTATCGTAAAATTAATAAACAGATTTTATCTGACCCATATCCGATGCCCACGATTGAAAGTGCATTTCAGCATTTAGGTGGGGCGAAGGTATATAGTCTAATAGACCTCAACGCTAGTTTTCTCCAGTGCGTCCTTGCTGATAGCTCTAAGCAATATACTGCCTTTGGCACTCCCTGGGGCTGTTTTGAATTTAATAGGGTCCCATTGGGTATTAGTTTTGGAGGAGCCGCATTAAGCCGCGTTCTTGATAATATATTATCTGAGTTTAAATTTAAATTCGTCTTTAACTATCTTGACGACATCTGTATCTACAGTCAATCTATATCTGAGCATAAAGAACATGTTAGGCTAGTCCTAGAACGCTTAAGACAGGCAGGTCTCACGGTTAACCCGGATAAAGTTACTTGGTGTACCAATTGTGTTAAGTACTTAGGATACGTTATTTCTCAGGGTCACATTCTCGTTAATCAGGAACGTATTAAGCCTATTGTGGACTATCCTGTGCCTAGGAACTTAAAACTAGCTGCAGCGATTTGTAGGAATGTGCGCGTACTACGCCAGATTTATTCCCTGTTTTTCGGAGATTGCTGCTCCTTTAAATTCCTTAAAAAAGAAAGGCATTCCTTTTTCGTGGGGGGAAGATCAGGCTAAAGCCTTTTCTTTGATAAAAAAAAGCCCTTACCTCCCCCAAGGTACTTAAAATGCCCGACTTTTCTCTTCCCTTTGAGCTAAAAGTTGATGCCTCCTCCTATGTACTTGGGGTGGTGCTTTGCCAGCGTTTCCCTGAAGGCCTTATGCCTATTGCCTTTGCTAGTAAAGCCCTTAATGATGCTCAAAAAAGGTATAGTGTGTATGAAAAGGAATGCCTCGGATGTCTCTTTGGGATCGAGAAGTTCGCCGACTATCTCGAACAACGTGAGTTTATCCTGTACACCGATAATAGAGCCCTTTCGTGGATGTTCTCTCACCCCAAGCAATTAGGAAAAATAGGTAGATGGGTGCTTAAAATGTCTCAATTTAAATTTAAAACGGTGCATCTTTCTGGCAAGGAAAATGTAGTAGCAGATGCTCTTTCTCGGATCAATGAAGGTTTATATCCTATTCTGTTTATGCCCGAGCCTCCTGCTCTCAACGTTATTAGTTCCATCCCTGAGTCCTTCATTTCCTTGGTTCAACACCAACAGGAAGACCCATATTGCTGGAAATTATCGACCAGCTTTTAGCGGGAACTCAGGTCGAGGGATTTTTGATGCGTAATGGATTGTTATGTGTAGTTGGAAAAAATGCTAAAGGTAGGAAAATTTTTGTTCCTAGAAGGGTAAGAGACATGATTTGAAATATTTTCATGATTCCCCCTTTGGGGGTCACCTGGGTATTTTTAAAACCCATAAGAAAATAGGGCAAGAGTTTTACTGGTCTTCCATGTATAATGACATTAGGCAGTGGGTTAAGAAATGTGTGGGGTGTCATGGGGCTAAACCTCCCCAAAATTCCGTTATGGACTTCATTCTGCAGGTGTTGCCCATAACCCCTGTGAAACGGTGTTTGTCGACTTTGTGGGCCCCCTAACTCGCTCTAGTAAGGGAAACTCTTGCATGCTGAATGTGATTGATGGATTTTCCAAATTTGTTATTGTTATTCCCCTTAGGAATATGAAAGGAGCAACCACGGTTAAAGCCCTTTCTTAGAGGGTCTGGGGTATTTTTGGTGCTCCGAGAAATTTAGTTAGTGACAACGGACCTTGTTTTCGGTCCAAAACGTTTGCTGATATGTGCTTTTCTTGGGGGATTAGGCATTACTCCACCAGTCCGCATCACCCTGCCCCAACCAGGTCGAGAGGTTCAATCGCAATATCAATATCGCCCTTACTATTTATCACGGTGATAACCAGCTTAACTGGGATAAAGATCTGGACTTTCTCTCTCTCGCCTTCAATTCGGCAGTCCATGAATCCACCGGATGCACCCCCTCCTCCCTCCTCTTGGGTAGGGAACTGAACCACCCCCTGTTGGCTGTATGGGATGTGGAGCCTTTGGTTGGAGACCCTGGGAGCTCTACATATGGCAAAAGGTGTAAGCTTGCCTTTCGAAATCTGCAGAGGTCCAGGGCTAGGGTGGCTGCAGCTTATAACCGCGGGCGTAAGCCTACGAATGTGCTCATTAGTGACAGAGTGTTCTGTCGCGATTTTCCTCTTAGCTCCGTGGCCGACAGGATCTCTGCGAAGCTGTCCCCCAAGTGGAGTGGTCCATGGCAGGTCAAAGACTTCCTCACCCCTGTCACTGTGCTGTTGGAGCATTGTGAGGATGAGGACTGGACTCGGCATGCCCATGTTAGTCACCTTAAAAGGTTGTAAATCATGCTAATTAATGTAATATTTCGTAATTTGGATAGGTTATTTAGTAACCTTATTTGGATAGGTTGTTTAGTTACTTTTCTCCACTAGATCTAGTGGAAAGCTTATACCTTTGAGCTTATTATTGCTTGTTAGTTTATTTTAGCCTTGTACCTTAGTAGTAAGTCTAAGAAAAATATGTAACTGATTTTTAGTGTTAGGATATTAGGATTAGGGTTTTCAGTGTTATAAAAGATGTACTTATTAATTTTTATTGGCCGAGTATTGCTATCTGAAGAACGAGAAATTATCGTCATAAAACCTTAGTGGATAGATTAGGATCCACATGCTGTGGAGAGAAATGAGCTATGTTTAAAAATGTGACCATTAAAAGGTCAGGGAGTTTACTTCATATATCAGTAATGCCAATCCTTGCCCTAATGAGCGTAAGCCTCATTCAATTTGCTATTGGTGGGACTTTCTGGATGTCCAACATTGTCACACCCCCGGGACGCAGCCTAGGCTCCCGGCAGGGACGACGAAGAGGATTCCTCCTGTAAAGCCGCTGTTCGCTTTTCTACCTCCTTGATTGTTACTACCTCTCAGGAGATGGGCACTTCTTCCCCTTGGTTCTCCCTCGTGAAGGGTGGGAGAGTTGTAACGGGCTAAACTGCTTTAGCCCCGTTCAAAAGTAGCGAATAAAAAGAACGTATATTCTGTTAGTGCCTGCATATTATCAAAAGTAACAATAACAAACTAATGTTAAATGCCTCGCCCATAATATATGTCTCTGTTTACATACCTATTGCGCCGAGTCAACCTCAGAGTTCGGTGCCCCAGCTATTAACACAACACAGAAAGAAAGCGAGGAGAGCTCCGCTTTCGACCACGATTTCAAACAGACTAACTGCTTCATGGCGGCCTACGACCAGCGTGCCTCGACCGTCTAGAAGCTTCGGGAAGATCCCCCTTAGCCTCCTAGAAGCTCCGGAAGATCCCCCTTCCCTTCCTACGCACCAATTCACCACGTGGGCTCTGCCAACTATATATTCGCCTGCTTGCTTGAAGAATGGCAGAACACGTCAGGAGACGATTGGGAAACCTCCACCACGCTAACAGGCCACGCGTTTACATCTGGTCTACGTAATCTACATAATCTACATCGGACCTGCGGTCAAGGGAAATGGGTCCCTTGGACAGAAGGAAGTCGCAGGGCCAACCTAATTCAAGAGCTTGATCTCTCGAGTAAACTCCAAGTTTAAAACTCAACTGTTAGGTTTAGTCTATGTCCTTGCAGGATAGTTAGTATAATTAATCATTAGAGATAGAGATGAGGAATATTACGTGTCTATTCTGAGACGCGGTTATGATATCATAGTATGACTAGTTATATAGGATAGGCTGAGAGTAGACTCTCCCTTATTAGGAAGCAAGGTACTTATACACTTGCGGTGTAGCGCGCCTCTCGCGCCCTAGAGACGGGTCCTTAATGGCCAGGCTCACGTTGGGATGTTAATCCCACGGCACGTACTATGTGACCATAGGTGCCTTAGTGTGGTAGCTTGCCAGGGCAGGTGATAGTTCTTGTTATATGGAGGCCGCAGGTTCAGGCCTAATTGGGTTTACAAGTCATGGCCTATATTTGAGTTGGGTAGTTAACCAATGGGTCGCATGTTCTATCCATGATTGGCCCGTGGTTGATTCTTAGATTTAACTTTGTAACTCTCTTTAAGAGTACACGGGACGTGAGCCGCCTTTGCCCCTCGGGCGCGGTTGCGGCAGTCATTAGTTTCTTATTTAAGTAAGGTTGTACTGGTCACCCTTCAGGTGCTCAACCAGTGGGACGCGTCCCTTACAAGACTATCCCGTATGTGTTGTATATTCAAGTACGTTGTTTTTACCCTGTGTAAAGGTTGTAGCTGTTGTGCAGGGCTCTCTAATATAACAGAACTAGAACTTGCCTGATGTACGAACTAACCTGCCTACGCGGCCAACTTACCTAGTTTATAGTATTGTTTATTACGTAGCTTTGTAGTCTGCGTTGTTATCGGGACGCCTCACGCCCCCAGTTGGCCTAGGCTTAGGCAACGCTGCCACTTATCATTGTAAGTTATATATGACAAAGTACTTGCTGAGATTTAGTGCAATATGCTTATATGTCCTTTGATCTTGTATATTATATCATTAAATTGCATTAACTCCAACCTTCTCTTGTTCTCATCATTTGTATTAGCTCGTCCTTTTTGTGCAACCCCCCCCCCCCCCCCCCGGTGCAGTCCCACAATGGCGTCATCAGAGAATGACAATAAAAATCTAAAAAATTGGTATCCTGTTACACAATAATAAATGTATTTCAACATCATGGCCAGAGAGCCAACACCTTCCCAAAATCCAAAACATTTGGTGAGTTAAGAGCTCAAGTAGGTCCTGATGGCAAAAAATAAAGTTAACATAACGAAGCATTCCCAGGTTAGTTATACCAAACCACAAAACTTTCCTTGATGTGGAAATTACAAATATTAATCATATATATATATATAATACGGAAGTCCGAGACATTGAATTTTGAAAGATAGAAGTTTTAAAGCGAAAATGAATTTAGAAAAGAGTGACGAGCTTACATAATAGTTAGGCTATTTACCTTGTAAGCCCAGAGTGTAATGTGTAACTCTACTCTGGACTCCGACCATTATATACCCTACGGTAATTATGTGTTCTCAGTGCGCGGAGTAAATAGAGGGGGGTTCGAGAACACTCTCGAGAGCCTACGAGCATTGGTCACAAGCACAAATACAGTCCATAGAAGTTTTAGAACGCACATGGCAGCGCGCGCTCACTGCCGTTCACTTGTCTGTTTGTTCACTTGGAAGAAGGGAATGGTAGGACTCCCCCAACACGGCCAGCAGCGAGCCTCGAACTCTGGCTCAGTTGAATGTGGATTTTGTAGTGTAGTGCATCTCGGGTTTATTGTAGACTAGTCGGAACGAGTCGACTACGGCTGGCTTGGTGAGTGATACAACTTCTTCTATGACTGTAGCATCCCTTAGGGGCAGATGCCACAAACTACATAGAAAACATAAACACTACAAAAAAGGGGGGGGGGCTTTAACCCAGAGCGAATGCTGAGGAGTTATTAATGTGACCCTCTATCTCATCCAGACGGCAAGAGACTTCAGCCTCAGTAAAGTTCATATTAAACCAAAACTTTGACGGATAACCTTGGGAATGATGGGATAAATATATAATAAGAATTAGTATAAGTCAAAGTTAGTCGATGTTTATTAGTCATAGCTCCTTTAGATTTTTAACAGTTCCTCCAAATATATACATTGTTGATGTTGCGAAGTATAGAATAAATTCATAAACAACAATTAATTGAAGTCAAAGCTAAAGAGTCAGATGGTAAATATTCATCAGATTACTTAATGTCAACTTTAAGATGTCGCCCATTAGAAATGGCGTATAGTAAAAATAACATGATCATTTGGATTCCATCATTAAATATTAATCCTTTAAAAAAAAGGGCTCTAGTCAATGGTAACAAGACAATCTAATTTCCAACATAATATATATGTCCATTAGGAATGGTACATAGCGTATGACAATAAGATATGTTAAATTAAAATACTAAATATTTGTCCATAACAAATGGCTCATAGCGTATGACAATAAGATATTTTAAATTCAAACACTAAATATTTGTCCATAATAAATGGCTCATAGCGTATGACAATAAGATATGTTAAATTCAAATACTAAATATTTGTCCACAACAAATGGCTCATAGCGTATGACAATAAGATATATATTAAATTCCAATACTAAATATTTGTCCATACTAAATGGCTCATAGCGTGTGACAATAAGATATGTTAAATTCAAATACTAAATAATTGTCCATAATAAATGGCTCATAGCGTATGACAATAAGATATGTTAAATTCAAATACTAAATATTTGTCCATACTAAATGGCTCATAGCGTATGACAATAAGATATGTTAAATTCCAATACTAAATATTTGTCCATAATAAATGGCTCATAGCGTATGACAATAAGATATGTTAAATTCAAATACTAAATATTTGTCCACAACAAATGGCTCATAGCGTATGACAATAAGATATATATTAAATTCCAATACTAAATATTTGTCCATACTAAATGGCTCATAGCGTATGACAATAAGATATTTAAATTCAAATACTAAATAATTGTCCATAATAAATGGCTCATAGCGTATGACAATAAGATATGTTAAATTCAAATACTAAATATTTGTCCATAATAAATGGCTCATAGCGTATGACAATAAGATATGTTAAATTCAAATACTAAATATGTGTCCATAATAAATGGCTCATAGCGTAAGATATGTTAAATTCAAGTTCTAAATATCTGCCCATCAAGAAAAGACACATAGCGTATCACAATAAGATAAACTAATTCAAATGCTAACATAGTTCCCGCGAACAATAATTTAAACAATACTGTACATAATCGATATAATCGATTAGTCGTGACTCTACTGGCGCTATGTCGCCCTGACCTTGCAAATAAGGTGATCTCAAAAAAACTATGTTCTTAACTGTCAGATAGATTTTTTAGGTTATTTAAAATTAAAGCCAAAATTGAATTTAGAAAAGATTTACATTAAAAAAAAAGTTTTAATTTGCCGAAAATGGATTTAGATCTTACATTTTATGAAGTAGAAAGCCGGAGCTTATCCTATCCCTGATATGACTCAGGCCCAATTGTAAAGTTCGTAGCCACAGGCACCAGAATATATACCCTAAAGCACAGAAGAGGGGAAGATGGGAAAAAGGGGGGAATAACATTCTAGAATAAAAAAGGAACACGAGAAAGCGCAAGTTGATTCGCTTCGAGAGAGGCCGTGGGCGTTCCGGAATCTTCTCGGAGGGGATCTCTTTACTGAGCAAGTCCATTCAACCCAAGGCGTTGGCTTGAACTTGCCATTCAGTCTTCACAGTCAGTATTCAATTTTCCCGGTTCGGTGAAGGTGCGTTAGGTGGTTTTGTGTCGTTCTTCCACGCAGCCCCAGTAAACAAGCAAATGGGGTAAGTCTTGACTATTTCTGTTTGTCTCGTGTCTATCATAAAACATCCGATGCTACAAATCTCCCCCCCCCTTAAAGGAGCCAAAGGGGTAGGGTGTAGGTCTTCACACTCTTCTACTTGATCTTGAAGAACCCAAATGAACACCAGCGACGTACTAGTTATGTTTTTCTTCAGGACCTTTACACCGTTTACGGAGGATTTCCATTTGCAATCCTTCCATCCTCGGTGCCAGATTGTTTCCCTGGGACCATTGTAGATCGGATGGGATGGCCTGCTGGGATTGCCGATGGGATCAAGCACCACGTCATACACCATGTCGTCTAGCGGCCCTCCATTGTGGCCGGAGTTCCAGTCCGTTCATCTCTTGTGAACGCCCACCATGGTCTCTCCCACGCCATGTGTATATCTTCAAGAAGCTTCCCTCACGGCGTGCCAATGGGAAAGGGGAAGGGGAGGGAGAAGACACAGACGGAAGGACTCCTCTGAGCTGCACACACAAAAGAATAGAAGCAGTACACAGAATTTAAAGTATTCATCCCTAACCAATTGGGTTTTTATCCAAAGTTCAAAAAAAAGAGAATCTCATATCTAGCTCTCATGCGAGAAAAAGTTCCAAATAAACAAGCTATCACATGGTTCCGTTCTTCGCTTCAATAGCCATAAAGCAGCACTGAATCAGCTAGTCATTAGCCATCTGGCGTACTAGTTCATTAGAAATGCACTTGTAAACTATTTGTTGACGTATCTTGATCAGGTACACACGTGTCCGGCACATAATAAAAATATATATATTTTTTTTATTTACATTTCTCGCCCTGGGCCAGGCGTAGCAACAATAATAATAATAGAACCTAACCTATAATTTACTTGCCTACTCTACAAGTATATATATATATATATTAGCTAATTTTCATCATACAAAAAAACTCACATTTAACTATTCAAATATGTCCACACCATATCCCAAGGGACAATTGGGCTCAAATCTTTTTCAAATGGCTAACATGCGCTCGCCTAGATAAAGATGCATCCTTCACATTCCTGAGATAGCAGGTCACTGGTGTCAAAAACTTGTCAACCGTCCATGGACCACTCCACCTCTGGCACAGCTTCGCCGATCTCTTCTCCGCCGAGGAGCTCAAGGGGAATTCCTTACACAATACACTATCTCCTACAATGAAAGGAACGGGAGTCTCCCCTTATTGTATGCGCTAGCCACCCTTCTTTGAGCCTTTTTGAGATGATCCAGGGCACGTTGACATCTATCTTTATGGGAGGAATCATCACAATTCTCTAACAATGGATCAATGTTCCAAATAGCTAAAAGGGGGTGGTTCAACTCTCGACCAAGAAAGATGGAAGCCGGCGAACAGCCAATGGATTCATGGAAAGCGGAATTAAAAGCTAAATTTAAAAAATCTAATTCCTGATCCCACATATTCTGTGCCTCACTATGATAAATTGTAAGAGCTATTACCAAATTCCTGTTGAATCTCTCAACCTGATTGGGTCCGGGATGGTAGGGGCTAGTGGTAACATGTTTAATTCCCCAACTGAAACACATGTTTTTAAAACAGCTCGATCTGAAGCAAGGACCATTATCACTGACCACAACACGTGGTGCTCCAAATAAAGCCCACACTCGCCTGCAGAGGGCGTTGACAGTAGTGGTTGCTTTCATGTTGCGCAACGGGATGAGAACCACGAACTTGGAAAAGGCGTCTACTAAAATAAGTATACATGAATTACCTAAGGTGGAACGGGTGATTGGCCCCATGTAATCGATGAAGACCTTACCCCAGGGACGTTGGGCGACATAGCCGAATGGAACCTAACTCTGGAATTTTGGGCGGGTTTTAGCCTTTAGACAGCTCTCACAATGGCTAACCCACTCTTTCACATCGTTATACAACCCGGCCAGAAGAACTCCTTAGTAATTTTCTTAAAGGTTTTCAAAACTCCAAGATGACCACCATATGCAGAATCATGAAAATATTTCAGCAACATTGATCGCACCGCCCCTGGCACAACCACTTTCCTGCACTTCCCCTTCGAATTAGTCACAACCAATAGCCCATTGAAATAGCATATGACCCTATTTTCTCCCCTCTAGATATCCTGTCTTTTAATTCTACACACCACGGATCGTTATTTTAGTGGTTCCCAATTGACGTAAAGGATTCAGGGATGGACTGAATAACACAGGAAGCAGGAGCTACCTCGAGAGATCCAATAGGAGAGTTATCTTCCGCCATGCGGGACAAAGCATCTGCCACAACGTTATGTCTCCCAGAAAATGTGGTGGGTGGAGAACTTGAACCTAGATAGTCTCCAAACCCATCTCCCTATTTTCCCAAGCTGCTTGGGGTGGCCCCACATCCACGCTAGTGCCTGGTTATCGGTGAAAAGCTCGAATTCACGTTGCTCTAGATAATCGGCGAAACGCTCAACGCCTGTGACACAGGCGAGACATTCCTTTTCATAGGCGCTGTATCGCCTCTCGGCATCGGTGAGAGTCCGACTAGCGAAGGCTACCGGCCGGACTCCCTCCGATGACCTCTGGGACAACACAGCCCCAGAGCCAAGACGAAGCATCAACATGAAGGAAAATGGGATAGAAAAATCTGGCATCCTTAGTACCTCGGGGGAGATAAGCTTTTCTTTCAATAGGTTAAATCCCGTTTCCTGCTCCTCACCCAGCAAAAGGTGACACCTTTCCTCTTTAGAGCATTGAGTGGAGCGGTAATCTCCGAAAAGGCCGGGGCAAATCTGGCGTAATATGCACACATGCCAACAAAACGGGATCACGCCCTTGAGATTTGAGGGGGGAGGATAATTATGATGGGGTGATTCGCTCGGGATCTATAAGGAGGTTTCCCCCAGAAATAACATACCCCAGGTATTTGATGGAGGGTTTTGCCAAGTAACCTTATCGGGATTTACTGTCAGGCCTGCTCACCGTAATCGAGTCAACACTTCCTCTAAATGCACTAAATGATCCTCAAGTGAATTGCTATATACACATAGTCATCCAAAGTAGTTAAATACATAATCGTATTTAATGTCAGAAAACATGGTCCAGTACGCGACTTAAGGCTTGTCCGCCTATACTACAGCCAAGGGGGAACAGGGTTAAATTCGTATTGTCCCCACGGAGTGACAAAAGCAGTGAATTTTTTTTTGAAGACTCTCCCAAGGCGCATTGCAAAAAGCTTGCGTTGAGATCAATCAGGCAAAATACGAGCTTACCAAGGTGCTGAAAAGTGACTCTATGCTAGGCATTGGGTACGGGTAAAACTGAATCTTTTTTTTGACCTTCCATAATCGCGATAACCCTGAAGCCCTCCCTTTTTTGGGTATAAAAATGCGGGACAGCATACGGTGAGTTCGAGGGGCGGATGACCACTTTGATTCTAAATCTTGATCAACTCCCGAAAAACCCTTTCATTTTGGCGGAGAAACATGAGTACGGACCTGATTCAAAAGGGGATTGTTGTCACTCAATTATTGATTTCATAAGGCAGGACATTTACACCCCACCTAACCTGGTGTAATGACGTCAGAAAACTTAAAATAAAACCCCCTAATGGCTACTTCATTTATTATCAAACAAACATAAGCTTTAAAAAATATGATTAGTATAAAAACGGGACTTTACCGGGGAGAAAACCCAAAATTAACTCCTTCCTAGCCAGGTCAATGACGGACCAGTTCCCCACGGAAATCATTCCCCAAAAGATTATATCGTAGGGTAATGAAAGGAACGCAAAACAAATCCCTCTTCCAAGAAAACCCATTATTTTTATGGAAAGACTCATTTTTTCCCCTAACCTTAAGAGGTTGCCATTGCCTAAGACAAAGGCCTTAAACCGACTTTCCCCACCGGAAATTTTCCACTTTATTTAAACTATTAAAATTCAAACACTAATAAAACGAAGCACTTGAACCGTGTCAAGTAAGGCAGAGCCAGACGCTGATCTAATTGAGAATCTAACAACCGGGGAAAGGGGAACAGAAGATTTGGGGAAACTTCACGCGCGGCGGCCCCTTTACCCCCACCACCGCGTCACACGTTTCCCGAGGGGCACTCCCTCTGAAGGTGTCCTAGTTGTCGGCAGCGATAACATCGGACGTGGGTTAAGTCAGAAATCTCCTTGACCTATTCCTGCCTCCTTGCATAGTTAAGGGCCCTAAACCCACGTTTAATAATAGGCCTGGAAATAGTCGCAAATGGGGGGGGTCTTTCCTGTCTGAAGTTACGGGGCACCTGGCGGGAAATTCTACAAATTTCCCCTCTCGGCCAAAGCGAACCCTCTATACTGGACCCCAAACGAGTACAATCGGAAGAGTAGTAGGCCTTTAAAAATTTGAAATGTCTCCTCGTCAAAGGGGACACATTTTCAAGGATAATTTCCACTATATCCCCCTCAGGTACTTTTAAGGCCTAACACCTCAATCCCCTCAGAGACAGCCAAGATAAATAATCGAAAGGGTTCCTGAGGAAGCTGAAAACGACGTACCTTTTGTTTATACAGGGTATCTTATTCTTTTAGACATTTAGAGACTCTAATATGCGATTTTCACCCTAGTCCAGGGAAGGCCTAGCTGAATACACTCAGTGTTTTAAGTGTGCTAGAAATCCTGACGTCTTCCCAAATACATAAGGTTAATAACCCCAAGTCCCCCGATTTCTGGTTTCCAAACTCTATAACCTTACCAAAAAGTTAAATAATTCCAAGGGCGATAAACCCATCGCACACCGGCCAAAGTTAACGCGCTCGCTAGCGACCTTCTTTGTGTTTTGGAGAGAGTACTAAAAAAACTGTGTACTAGCGGGGGGGACAACGGGAGGGATTGGGAGTCCACAAACCTTTTTCTATCGCAATAGACTCAATTTTGTGTGTCCCCCTTATAAGAAGGTGACAAGTTTAATATTTTCCGTTAAAAAGGGCGGGGTTAAAAAATACTCTGGGGAAACAAAGGGCCCCCAAAAACAGAAAACCTTCCCCCAGGGGGGGTTTTGGATTTTTCTCCCCTTAGCCCTACGCGATCGGGCCCCTGAAAGGGGAGTTTCAGACCGCGGGGGGACGTGCCCAAGGCAGAGTCCATGGCCTTGTGTTTTCAGAAAAAGAATTAAAAAAATTAATTAAAAGACAACAAAAATGCATTCACTCTGAGCGCAAGGGGGCGCAATTTTTTTAGACCCCCTTTGGGAGAAGCCACAAATACATAGAAAAAAAACAAAAAAAGGGGGGGGGGGGGTTAACCCCGAGCGAATTTGGGGGTTATTAAAAGTGACCCCTATTCACCGACGGGAAAGATTCAGCCCAGAAAGTTCTTTAAAACCAAAAAATTTAGGGAAATTGGGGAAAGATGGATAAAAAAAATTAAAATTTGAATTTGATAAATCAAAATTTTCGGGGTTTTTAGTCTTAGCCCCATTTGTTTTTTAAATTCCCCCAAATATAACATTGTTGATGTGCAAGTATAGAAAAAATTCAAAACAAAAATTAATTGAAAAAAAAGCTAAAAAGTCAGAGTAAATTATTAAATTTTAATTTAACTTTTAAAATGTCCCCCATTCAAAGGCGCATGTAAAAAAAACATGATCATTTGGGTTCCATCTTAAAAATTAACCTTTAAAAAAAAAGGGCCCCAGTCAATGTAAAAAAAAATTAATTTTCCAACTAAATTATGTCCATTGGAAGGTACAAGGATGACAATAAATTGTTAAAATTTAAAAAACTAAATATTGTCCATAAAAAATTGGGTCTGGTATGACAATAAGGGTTTTTAAATTAAACACAAATATTTGTCCAAAATAAAGGTATAGCTTTTTAATAAGTATGTAAATTTAAATACTAAATTTTTCCACAAAAATGGCTCAAAAGGGAGCAAAATATTATTAAATTCCAATAAAAATATTTTCCTACTAAATGGCTCATAGCGATGACAAAAAATTTTAAATTCAAATACTAATAATTTTCCAAATAAATGGTCATTTTGAAAATAAGATATTTAAATTCAAAAATAAATATTTGTCCCTAAAAAATGGTCATAGGGATAAATAAGATAGTTAAATTTAAAACTAAATTGCCATAAAAAGGCCAAAGGGAAATTGTTAAACAAGTTTAAATATTGCCCATCAAAAAAAACCATACGTATCCCCAAAATTTATAAAACTAATTCAATTTCTAAAAGTTGCAAATTAAATTTTAAAAAATCATAATAATCGATATAATCCTTTTTTTTGTTTTTTTACTGGCCATGTCGCCCGACCTTTTTCAAAAAGGGATTAAAAAAAAAAATTTTTTTAAAAAAGCAAAAAGGGTTTTTTGGTTAATTTTTAAAAAAAAAAAGCCAAAATTTAAAAATTTTAAAAAAAATTTTTAAAATTTAAAAAAAAATTTTTAAATTTTGGGAAAAATTTTTTTTTTTTTAATTTTAAGAAAAAAAGGGGTTTCTATTGATATGGATTTGGCCCAAAATTTAAAGTTTTTGAAGGACCGAATTTTTAAAAGAAAGGGGGGGAAAATGGGAAAAAAAGGGGGAATAAATTCTTGGGAAAAAAAAAGGAAAGAAAAAAGGAATTTTATTTTGGGACCTGGGCGTTCCCGGGAAATTTTTGGGGGTTTTTTATGGAAATTCAACCAAGGGTTGGCTTAACTTTCATTCAGTTTCACAGCGTATTAAATTTTTTTCCCCGGGGGCGGTGAAGGGGGTTAGGTGGTTTTGGTCTTTTCCCGCAGCCCCAGTTTAAAAAACAAAGGGGGAAAATCTTTACTATTTCTGTTTGTCTCGTTCTATCTAAAACTCCGATTAAAATGATATGTTGTAACAAGGTTTTCGGTGTATTAAACGACAATCCCCGGTAGTCCTGGCCCCCTTGGGGGTTTTTCCCCATGGGGGAATTTCCCAGTTGTTAACAATGCCCAGGGGGAATTGTTTTTTGCTATTGTTTTTGGGTGATTGGGATTTTTTTTTTCCCCGGGCAGTAATCAAAAATGTATTTTTTTATTGATTTTACGGGGGTCCAAAAGGGTGGACGAGGGGCCTTGGGGGTGGCCCCGAAGGAAAAAAGGTTGTTTTTCGCAGTTTCCCTGCCAACCCCCCACAACCCCTCGGGTGTTCCCGTTTGCTTTTTGGGGGGAACCCCAAAAAAAAGTGATTTTGGGGGTGCACTACGTCCGGGCCCCTTTTCGAGGAAGAAACCCCCTTTTTTCCCTCCGAAATTTTTAAAGGCCCCCACCCCCGTATTTTTTTTGGAGAAAAAAAGCAAAAAAACCTGGGGTGGAGCGATTGATCGCCTTTTATGAAGTTTCGACCTGATTTTAAAAAAGGGGTTTTTTTTTAAAAAATTTTTTTAAATTTTTTTTTTTAAAAGGGATAATTTAAAAAAAATGTACTTTATCCTTTTGTTCGGGGAAAAATGAAGGGTTTGGGAAGATTTTGCCATCCCCCAATCCCCCTTAAAAAACCCGACATTAAAGTACAAACGAAAAGGGGGCGGTCAAAAGTTTTGAATTGAGCCAAAAAAAATTTTTTTCTTGGGTATTCGAAAGGGGGGCAATTTTTTTAAAGTTTTTATTTTAGAAATATCCCCTTTTTTTACTTTCCGTTATTTTGAGGTAAAAAGTTTTGTGCAAGAAATCGAAAACAAGATTTTGGGGCCCCCTGAATTTGAATAAATGTTTATTGAATTTCCCCTCTGTCTAGCTATCTGTCTGTAACTCCAATATATTTTAAAAAAATTTTTACTATCGGGGTTTTTAAAATGGGTTTTTCTGGGTTTTATAGGGTCCCCCCGGGGGGGTTTTGGAAAATTTAAAAACCCCCAACCCCCCAAAAAATTAAAGGGTTTTTATGATGGGCAAAAAAAGGGAAAAAGGGGGGTTTTTTTCAAAATAGGCATTTCTTTTGAAAAAATTTTTTAAACATTTATAGATTTTATAAAAAAAATCCATTTTCAATTTTTTTGGCAAAATTAAAATTTTAAAACCCCCGGGAAAGGTAAATTTCTTTTTTATTATTCCGAAAAATATTTGAGATATGAAATCACTTATCATTAAAAAAATTTGTATTATTAAAAATAAAAAAAAAAATTTTATTTGAAAAAATATTTTTATAAACCATGATTTCTGAGATTTTGACAAATAATTAATACAATTTTTGTGATCTTTAGTTGCAAAAAACACTTAAGTTTTAAGCAAAAATTATTTAATGCCATGATTAAGAACAAAGTAATCTCTAAAAAAGTGTATGTTTTCTTTTTTTCAACCTTTGGGGGAAATTTTTTCACAGCAATAACAATGCAAAAAAACCAATAGACAATTTTTTACCTTTTTTATTAGTAAAAATTTAAAAATGAGGATTTAAAGCAATGAAAAACCCATAAGTGTGAAAAGTTAAATAAAATGTCGAAATTTTAAAGGGGAGTTGACATTTTGATAAAAGGGGTTTGCCCCTTGGGGACCCAATATTTATTTTTATTTCTCGTTTCCTTTACAGGTAGCCAAGTAGTGTGACTTTAAAAAGATAGAACTCAAAATTTTTGGGAATGTCTACTTCCTAATCCCCAATCCAAAAAAAGGGTTTTCGCAATGCCATCATTCTGTCGTCAGTCTGTAACTAGGATTAGAGCCAAACTTTTTTACCGATTGGTTTAAAGGGGATTGGGGGATTTCATAGGATTCCCCCCTAAAAAATTTTTTAATGGGATATCCAAAACCCCAAAATTGGGTATTTTCCCTTTGAGGGCGGAAAGGGAAAAAAAAAAAATCAAATTTTGATTAAATTTCTTTCGAGCTTGATCAATTTTACAACCAATGGCTATCTAACTATTCATAAAAATTACTTTAAGGGTTCCGGTAGATCGTGTTTAATTTTTAAATTTTTTTTCCCCATATTTTTGGATATAAAGCACTTTTTTATTGCATAATGTAGATCTTCAAAAAACTCTTTTTTTTTGACAAAAAATTTTTTATAAAAACCAATATTTTTTTCATCCAATTTTTTCCAACAATGGTAAAGTTTACGCCCAAAAAAAAAATTTACCCGAGATGTTGATGAATGTTAAATTATAGATGACCCCCTGAACCTAAAAGTTTTTTTTGCAACCCCGTTGTCTGTGTTATGTCAACCCCGAAATTAAGAGCATTTACTAAAGGGGGGAAAAAAAAAATTTCCCATTTTCTCAAAATCGGTTTAAACGTTTGATTTAATTCGTATTGGGCAAGTTTAAAGTTTTTAATAAAATAGATTTTTTTTTTCCCATAAAAAATTTTTTTAGGGTTCCTTACAAAAGAAAAAAATGTCTATATCTCTGCAACAAATTTGAGATACTAAAGTACTTATCTAGTAAAATTGTTTTTACTTTAAAAAATAAAAATCTTTTTTGAAAATATTTTTAATAACCAACATTTCTGATATTTGGCTAGTATATTGATACAATAAATAGAGTGGTTGAAAGCATTTCCCAGACCACTTCTTCAAATTTAAAACTTTGATCCACTCCTTGAATGAGGAAATCACTTTCCCCAAAAAAATAACATTGATCCCCCTCACGTAAAGTTGGGTCCTTTCTCCCCATAAGAAAACATTGATCAGTGGGGATGGGGAAATTTTATTTTGGGGGTTAACCATATTTTCGATTTTAGCATTGATCAGTGGTCATCGGGAATATTATTTTGGGGTTAACATTTTTTCGAGTTTTGCATTGATCCTTTGCATTAAAGCGGGTCATTTTCTCACAAAAGAAATGGTATTGTCATGGTGGATCCGGAAATATTTTTTTGGGGGGTTAAACCCTAATTTCGGTTTTCATTGATCCCCTCACTGCAAAGTTGGGTCACCTTTCCCAATAGACCCCCCTATAGTCAGTGAACTACTTTCTCCATAAAAATAGCATGCTCAGGGTGGCCGGGGGAAAAATTTTTGGTTTTTTTAAAAGTCCCAATTTTTTTATAATATTACTACGTAGGGTTTACTCGTTTAGCCTTTTATTAAAATTTTCCCAGGGGGCACTGGGGGGAAAAGCGAGAAACGTCATCTCCCCTAAAATAATTTTTAACTAAACTTTTAATTTAGATAAAAGCTGTGTGTTTCACCTGTGAAACAGGCTATGATACTCACAAGCACCGAGCTATTTACAAAATTAAAATAAAAAGGGGACTTTTTTATGTCCCCCATTTGTGAAAAAATTTTGTTTATTTTGTAGTGCCGTATTAAAGGTCGACCCTTTATCAAAAATATACGTTTTTAAATCCCCTGGTGAAAAGTGCAAGTTTATTCAAAGAAATAATATTAATTTTTTTTCTAACTTTTATCATATAAATATTTCGTAGTGTAAACCCTCTGCTTTAAAACATTTTTTATAATGATTATTTTAATTTTTTTTTTTGGGGTTGTTTTTGACACACCTTTACCTACTTTTCCCCTAAAGACACCCCTTTTTTGAAGGGAGTAAAGCAAAACGTCGAAGTCCCACAAATTTTAAATACACCCCCCTTTTTATCTCCCCTTTATTTTCCCCAGAGCTTTTTTTTTGACCACTGTGTAAAAAATGTTTTGGGGATATCCAGAAGTGTCGAATGGGGTTTATATTATCAAACATATCCACATAACTTTTTTGTTTTCAGTTCGTAGCAGGGGAGTCATTCTGTGAAAAAGGGGTTTGCCTTTTGCCCATATTTCTTTTTTAACAAAATTATAATGAAATTATACATGATAACCTTTCTTTTTTTTTAAAGATTGCAAAGCCCGAGGGAAGGTTTTTAAAAAGTAGGCTTTTTTTTTCATGTAAACCCAAAACTAACTCTTCCGTGAAGATTGTATAAGCAAAAAAGGTGGTGAAGCAATACGCTTCTTAACTTTTTTTTATTATTTAGAAATTGAAATTTACACTTTGTTTTTGATTCTCCATCGATTTCCCAAAATACTGCTTGTTAATGAGTTTAAAAAACGCCCTTTTTAAACCTTTTAATGTTTTTTCGCGGGATGGATTAAAATAAATATATAGCGAAACCAACGTTGATTAAAGTTAGCCTCATGTATTTTTGAAGCTTCATACCAAGGAAATTACATTTTTAAATTACGGTGTTTCCCACAAATTTTGTTTACTGTTTAGGTTGGGCATAGCTTTTCTTTTTTTCCCCCCCGGTGGGGGATTGGTTTGGGTTGTATATACTTAGAAAATGGGGATAACACCTTGGGAGCAGGTGAATGTCACTGTGCTCGTCATGAATTTTTTTTGGTACTTTTATCCATTTAATTTATAGCCCACAGTGCTACATCAGCAACTGAAATTAATTGTCTGCTATTTCATCTTGTTCAACCCCCAAAAATTACTTTGGGAAAGGCAACGACAAAAAGTTCCGTTGATTACTCAATCCCGCTGTGATAACTTCACCCCCTTTTGGGGGTTAAAAATCCATCATACCCGGGGTTGTTTGCTTCAGAATTCCTTTGAAATCTAGACCCCCCACCAGTACCCCCCTTTTCAAGAATAAATGCATTTAAAATGTAGTTGTAGCTCCAACTAAACCCTTGGTCACTATAAAAATGCCGCCCATCTGCCCGGGGCCTGGCAAAATGTAGAATCTAATTTATAGTATTAAAACACAAAGAGAAAGATTCGAGACGATTACTAAAAGTAAAAAATCACTTAAAACATATACATTTGATAATTTCCATAGTGTTCTTTTCAAAGTTTCCACACGTTTTAGCTGGCTAGTCATTTACTAAAATATGATTTGGGTGCATTTTATAGAAGCGGATTTTGGTGGTAAGATATCTTTCAGTTTACTGCTGCAATCCTGTAGTCTAATCGAACAACATTTTCGTGCGAAGTTTACTTTATTGAAGGGATATTTTTCAGGGAAAGTATTTAAAATTTAGTTTCCCAACTGCAAAAAATTTTCAACCAATTTTTAAAGAGTGGCTTAAAAACGGAAGAGTAAAAAATGTAAATAACCAAGATGAAGGGAATTATTTCTCCTGTTTTTTTTGGATACATGTAGTTTCTGTCTGTAATTCCCAATTTTTGCATGAAAAATTGGCGTCAAAAATTTTTTAAAGGGTTTTGTAAAATGACGGGTTTCTCTTGGAAAATTTTGAATTGAAAAATTGCATTTAATAAATGCACCCCAAAGCTCCCTGAGAGACAGTGGTCACGAACCCAGTTTTGGCCCGCCCCTTCTCACAGTTCTTAAAATAGCTAGCCGAAATAAATTTTTTTCTTTTTCAGGGGGAGGTTGGGACAACATTTTTTTCATCTCGATGATCAGGTTTCTTTTTCAACAATTTTTAAAAAAGGGTATCCCAAAATTTTCCCCACTTAGCAACGGGGGGGTTTCACAATTTACCTTGGGAAAATCGACTATTACATATGAAAATCCTGAGGGTTTATGCTTCGTATTTTGTAGATGAGATGATCGGGGGTTATGTGTACTTTGAAAATTTAATATTAAAACACTAAAAATCTGCATAGAAAACATACGCGTTTTTTTAGATATTTTATATGTAAAAAAATTTCAATTTTTTTACCCTCTTCCTGGGGTTCTGTATTTTGAGCATCAAAAATCACACATCATCACTATCCCACCCCTGGATTTTGCTGGAAAATCTATGCAAGAATATTTGCAAAGATGGTTCAATTGTATTGGTCAGCGGCTTAGAATCTGCTGAAGTTCTTAATAAAAATTTAAAATGCCCCCCATCCACATTTGAAAGAAAAAAAAAAATCCCGGGTTTTCACGCAAACCTTATTTTTCCTTAAAGGGAATATTATTTTGGGTAGCCATCACATTAAAAGATACATTATTTTTTTATTCAAACTTAGCTATTTGTGGTTTTTGCCGGGGATATTCAATACATTCATTTTAGTCTACCTTCAGTGATATATACTTATTCATCGATTGGCATGATGTCGGGGGTATGGAGATCTACAAGCCCAAAAAAAAATATTTATGTCATATTTTTATATTAATTTAAAGGGAATTCTTATTTTCAACTCTTCTGGTAAGGGAATATAGCGGGAAAAGAAGATAAAGGAATATTTATCTAGTTTAAGCTCTGATTTTGCCCCTTTTGGCCCTTAAAGGTTCATATTATAAGATAAAAACATAGTCATTTTTAAAAAATATAATTTATTAGTAAAAAATAAAACAAAATTAAGAAAAACAGTTTTGAAATAAAAGGAGTTTTAGAGTATACAAAATTTTTCCTTTTAAAACAACAGACTCAAAAAATTATTTTGTGGCTACAGGGCAGTTCAGTCCCCCGGCCCAAAGTTGAAGTATTTCTAAAAAAAGGTAATTAGACTTTTATTAAAGAATAGTATGGAGAAAATAAACAAGTAACTTATATGCGCCTTGATTGATAGAGAAAAATAAAGGGGGATCCTTTAAAACATGTTGGAAAATCAGCTGTTTTTTCCACTAATTGATGGCAAGGACCAGGTGTCTAAAAAAGTACTTATTTGGTCTCATCCCTACGGTAGCCAGAGCACCAAATAGTACATTCATTCTTTAAGACCATTAAAAATTAGCAGTCGTTTACAGGCAAAAAATAAAAGGTTTGTCTGCGTGGACCCCATTATGACATAATGAAATTTCCCCGGGGGTTGACACCTAAGCAAATATTATCTCGTAAAGCATGACACAAGCCCAAAAAATTTGATCCTATCTACTGAACTGAAATAACAAAGAGAATTGAAAACCTGGGGGTACCATAAAAAACAGTGAACAAATGTCATGCGTTCGGGGTCATTTTAAAATTTGTTTAAAAAAGATTACTGAACTTGTGGATTTCTTAACCCAAAAACTAAAAGTCTACTTTTAACCCAGAGGCTTTTTGTTAGGACAGTGTAAAAGGGAAAACTATATGGGGCCCCGGATTTGACTTAAAATCACTTGAACCTGGCTTGTCCATCAGGACTAAAGGGCACATAAATTTAACAAAAGAAAAATTTAATGTTGTGTTAATTTAAAATTTAAATTTAAAATAAAAGTTTAAAAAAACTTTTTTTCTATAAAAAAGACTTAGCCCTTTTTGAAAATATTATTTTAACTTCCCTAAAAAGAGTTAGATTAAATTTTCCCCAAAAAAAATTAGGCCCAAAGCCCCGGGGGACTTGCGAGGACGGCTGGATAATAAATACCCCAAAAACGTCCGTTTGCGCAATTTAAACGGCATCCTCCCCTTCGATTCGGTTATGGGATAAACCCCAAAAACCCCAGATCCTTTGTTCCTCTATTAAGTTGCTGACGGGCAGAGTTTCCTTCCTTCTCCTTAGTGCTGTAGAACCGCTCGGTTTTGTGTTTCCGCGGATCAGCCTTTATTCCGTCAATCAGGCACGAACAAATAAAAAGGGGGGATTAAAAAATTTCGAAATATAGACGGGAAAAAGGAAAGAATAAAAGGGGGAGATAGGAGAAAAAAAAAAGAAGATCATGAGGTTCTTTGGCTGCCCGCCAAGTCGCTGGGGAGAGCAGTAGGGCATGCGTCAATTCTTGAGTACAGTTTCTCTTCGAGCCCCGGCTAATTTAACATGTGTGTGTGTGTGGTGTTGGGTGGGGCCATGATTGAACCGTCTGTTCTTCAAATGGGAATTCGATTCTATGACCTTGCTGGGGTTGATTCCAAAAAAGCATCTTATATTAAATGATCTGTTTAATTATATATTTAGCATCCACTTTTTTTTCATGAAAATTTGCCATATAAATGTATTTTTACTATTTTTATGAAACCCGCATGGCGGGTGCATAAGTCTATCCAGTTCACCCAAAGGGGAAAAGAAAAGCGTTAAAGTTATTATTCATAAAAAAAATAATTTTAAAACCCTTTTCTTTGATTTTTTTGTACAGTAATTGTCCCAAAAAAAAAATTTTTTTTTGCCCAAACCCACGTTTTTGAACGTGGGCCAAATAGTGTTTTTTTAGACTGGATCAAGTCCGAGAATAAAAACTTTGAAGTATTTATTTTAAAAATAAGTTACGATAGATCCTTTTCTTGTTTAAAATTATAGTAAATTTTAAATTATTTATTGTAGCGTTCAATCTAATGATTGACACGCAAAAGATTTCACAGGGTCCTCAGACCAACCATTTCCCTTTGTGGTGGAAAAAGAAGTGCTTTAATCGTGTAAGTCAGCCCCTCAATCTGTGATTTTAATTCGTCGGGACTTAAAATGGCCTACAGTACGGGAAAAAGAAAAGGGGCGATTGTTTCATCTCCTCCCCCCCTCCCGAGGTACACTACATAGGTGATTATCATTTGTGGTGCAATCAATGGATTGAACGACAAAAAAAAATTTAAAAATTTCGGCGTTTTTTTGCAGATAGAAAATTATATAACTATTTAATATAAGCTGCCTCAAGGTTATATTTTGTCTCAAAAGTTATTTTTTCGTCCTCATTCAGCCAGGGGTTGCTCAAAAAATTTTGTTTTTGGACTATTGTTGTACTAAATACAAAGGAGAGGTTTTAAATTATGTATTTATAAATAATATACTTAAAACGCTTCGTTTTCCCGTTGGATGATGCCTGATAAGTTTTACGCCTGCCTGGGTCTACCAATAATAAAAAACATACTTTTTAAATTTTACTTCCATAAAATAATGTGGATATTTAAAAAACTAAAATTTAATACAATACATTTTTATAAGATATTTGTGTACTAACCCCCTCGGGAAGATGTCTGCAGATATCAGCAATTCATTTTGAAAACTCAAGATTGCAATCAGGGCCCACTCACGTGTGCCACGGCTAGTTCAACGGAGGAAGAACTGAATCGGGGGTCGACCAGAGGCCCGGTGCGCAATAGCGACGTGGGGTATTCAAGACTGTGATTTTCTTCAATTGTTTCCTTTTTTCCCCCCCCCCCTTTCATTCTTCTTTGTTTCTGCTGTTTTCGTAATTTTTCCCCCCTTCCTTCTTTTTCAGCCGACTGCATCGACTTTTTTATGGTCCGCCAGCGGTACAAAAATACAGAGAGGTACAGAGCGGGGCCACAATGAAAAGGGTCAACAACGAAACCCGCCCCCTCAGCAAAGCGAAGGAAATGGAGTCCGTGACGTGATTCGCCACCTTTCGTGTCGATAGGGATGGGTCCCCCATCCAACTCGCCGGAAAAATGGACGACGTTTCATGGTTTAGTATCCCGCCATCAACCAAGTCTGTAGGATTGGGGTCTTTTTTAGTTAAGGAAGTTTAAATTTTGATTGTTTTTTAAAAGGGAAATTTTTTATTTTATTTTTTGGGGAGAACCAAAAGGGTTTTTGGAAAAGCAATTAAATCTTTTTTGTTTTAAATGATATAATTAGCTTCAACAGGGGAATTTTTCCTTGGTTTTTATGTGTCCTTTGACATGTTTTTAAGTAAAAGCCTCTGGGGTAGAAAAAATGTTTTTTGTTAGATTCGGACTTAGCAAGTCACGTCCAAAACAACCTCAAAATTTCATACGTCCAAACGTCATGAAAATTAGTTTTTGTTTTTGATGGGTTTGCACCGGATGTCTATTTTTTTTGCCTTATCAACTCGGTCATATGTAAAAGGGGTTTTGGGTGTTAAGTCATCTTCAGTAGAGTATTGCGAGGGGCTAACCAAGGGAAAATTTAAATGTGTCATGTGGGGTCCGCGCAAAATAAATCATTTTTTTTTTGCCCCTGACTAGGCCCCTAATTATATTGATCTGGATAGGTGCCGACTACTGAATGCCTGGGAGTACCGTTGGGAAAAAGACCAGTATGACTTTAATGACGCCCGTTTTTAGCCTAATTAGCTGGGAAAATCGCTGATATCCAAAAATGTTTTTTTGGATCTCTTTTAAAATTTAACGTACCAAGTGGACTTTAAAAATGTTACTTCTGAATTTTCTTTTTTCTATTCTTTAATAATTGTTTTTTTACTCTTGTTTAGAAAACCTTGTCACTGGGCAAGTTTGAATTTTCTGCATGCTTCAAATGTGGCCGGCGCAGTACAAGTAATCTCTCAAGTCAATTTGTTTTTGGAAAATTTAATTCTCATCAATTTTCTATATTTATGTAAAACTGGTATATTTTTAATTTGTTTATTTTTTACTAAATAAATCTAAATTGTTAAATTGACAAAAATTTTTTATATATATTTTGTGTACCCCGTAAAAAGAGTTTGGGACAATTTAAAAATTTCCATTACATTAAGTTGTTGGGCAAGTGTTGCTTTTCCAATTCTTTTTAATTTCGTTAGTAAAGACTAAAAAAAAGCGGTCTTTGAGGGAGAATCTTGATGATTTTGCTGTACATTTAAAGCTTCTGAAAAAAATTTCAGGGGGGTTTAAACTTCATCAAAATCGAGATTCTCAATAGATCCCCTTTTTCCCTTCATTGGATCATCCCCCCGTGAAGTCGAGTCTTCTTTTAATTTTGTGTAAAGTTATCCCCCCGTGAAATATTTGACTGCATTTATCACATCGAATGACTTCACCTCCCACTTGTGAGGAAAAATTTTTCGCGTAAGTTGTCACTCCCACAAAACTTTTCCCCTCATCACACTTGTTAACCCCCTCCCCCCGGGTTGTAAAAAGCATATGCGGGCGTGATTGTGTTGACCCTTATGGTTTTTAAAATTTTAAAAAAAAAAACTTTGGGGCGGTGCACGCCCTAAATTCAAGTTTTATTAGTAACAGCTATTTATTTAAATTTATTTATTACTGCTTCACATTATGACCTAATAAATTTGCAAAAAAAATTATATTTTATTATTCCCATTTTTGCCTTAGCCATTTATTAATTTCTCTTTCGTCATTAGTAAAATATAGATAATTTTATAAGTATTACCCCCCTCAGTAGCGTAGTTGCTAAACTCTAGTTTTATGGGGTGCTAGGCTTCGAGACAGGGTGGTTAAGTTTAAATCCATTTGGGGTGACTGGGGGTGGTTTTTCAAAAGGGTTTTCCATTCGCCCCCACGCAAAAGGGGGTTTATTCCCGTATATTTAACCCTCCAAAACTCCCAAACCCCTTAGCATAGTAGTATTAAGCGTGTAACTCAAATGGGTAGTAAGACACAGTGCTAAGTATTTTTTATAAGATATAGATTTTCCCCTCGCGGCTTCGCCCGCAATAATTGATAACATCTTTTTAAATTTTTTTTCTAAACGTTTGGTCATAAAAAAATTTTTTTTTTTTAAAAAAATTGGGTTTTTCTTTTTAGTGAAATAAATTTTTCGTATTTTTTAATTTTTCACTTTTAATATTTTGTAATAAAAGAAATATTATTTTTAAAAATTTTCTTACTAATATTAAAATGGGAAAGTTTGTGGTTTTTGGGTGTTTGTTGCTCAACACGCCAAAATGGAAAAGATTTCGAAAGAAAATCGGGGGTATAGGGGATGTTTGAATAACATATAGGCTTTCCCAACCTTTGATTTTACATTAATTTTACAAAACTAAAGTTTAAAATTTTG
Organism: Timema cristinae; assembly: GCA_039000515.1. Taxonomy (NCBI): domain Eukaryota; kingdom Metazoa; phylum Arthropoda; class Insecta; order Phasmatodea; family Timematidae; genus Timema; species Timema cristinae. Next base: position 205,752 of record JBCFYV010000326.1, read on the forward strand.
CGTTTTTGATGGTCGGGGCCATCTTTTTTTATTTTCTTGTAAAAGTTCAAAAGTATTTTTTTTTTTTTCATAAGTGTAGAGTTTCCTTGGAAAACTTACATTAATTTACAAACAATTTTAAACTTTTCAATATAAGAGGTAAGGTTTTTGTGATTTTTTTTCATTTTACGGGTAAATATGAAAAGTATTATGATTAAAAATTAGTAACTTTTGTTATTTTTCCTTTCCCTTTTTTTTAAAATTTGTAAAGTTTTTTCAAAACTAAAAAATTACTACCATCTAAAATGCTAAATATTTCTACAGAACGAAAGTTAAAAAAAATTTTTTTTGTTTTCACGTTTTTAAATACAAGTCAATTTATGAAAAAGGTTCAAAAGTATTTTTTGTGCTTTTTTTAGTTTGAACTTTTTTTTACTAACTTTAAAAAAGGGGATATAAATTAAATGGTTTTTTTGGAGGTGTTCAAAGACTTCCTCAATGATAATTATTTTTGTATCTATCCCCAAAAGTTGTTGAAAGTGCCGGGGAAAGTAAAAGAATGCCCCAAAAGTTCGAATAAAGCCCAGAAAGATTAAAGTGTCCAGGAGCCAGGAACTTAGCCAAGAAGGCTAAAAACTTAAACAGGCACTTTAGGGAGCACCAGAGCAACCAAAACGACATCAACAGAACGCTGTTTTCTGGGGTTCCCCGCGAGTTCCGAGGCGCAAGAAGAATCTCAGTTCGGCAGGGGAGCAAACTCACGGCAGGCCGTTGAGAGCGATATCTCAGGACTGTCGAAATATAGAGGAAACCCAAGCTCGAAGACTGGGCTGAAAGAATGGCCCGCGGCGAAAAATCTTGAAAAAAAACGGGAACGTTTTTTTAACATGCGCATTAGAATCGATGAAACTCTCGATACAGCACATAGGTCTAAAATTAAGAGGATGGCAAAGGGTGGGTTTTGCGGGGGTTGAAATGGGAGGGGGAAAATCCAGGGGTGTGTTGTTCTGGGGGTAAAGTAATATTTCTCGAATACAGGAACCATGCAACATTAAAAAAAGCTTTTTTATGGAGAATGAAATCCGTCGCTTTTTGAAAAAATTAGAAAAAAAAATATTGCTTTCCCCATGAAGTTTATTTTGTGCGGATAGTGTCGTTCCCTGCAGGATTTTCACCCCCAATTTTATTCAAGGACAAGTTACCCCCAAAATCGGATCACGCTCGTGCGCCAAAAAACAGAGCCCCAATTTTTCGATAATTTATGGGGGATGAAGCATGAACTGTAGGCGCGTTAGCATTGCCCGAGGGAATATGGTCTTTTTATTTAGCGGCATATGCCAAGACGCCCCTGGGATGACGGGCCCTTTTCGACGTTTTAAAAAACGGCGAGTAGTAAATGCAACATGCCCCCATTTGCTTTAATGACGGTGCAAAAATTTTACCCGCGCTAGTATCGGAAAAAAAGTATGTTGGGAAAACCCTGGTAGCTACCTAGAGGTTTAAAGACGAGGTTGGTTTTGGACCATGACGTAATTGAACACCCAAGAAAATTGTTTTTTCTTTTCCCCCTTTGTTTAAAAAGTCAAAAGCAAGTTGAAAAGGAGACAATGGGTAAACACTCTTATAGATTATTTTGTTTTAGTAATAATACTATTTAAAAATATTTCAATTTCATATAATTTAAAAGTGTGTACTAAAATTGATTTAACTGAAGAGGAAAAAAAATCAATTCGTAAAAAAAATTGTAAATATAATGTACATTTTTTTAGGGCTTTATTTTATAAGTTTTTTGTACAGATTTTAAAAAACGTACCCCGAAAAGAATAGTTTGTTGTTGAAAAAACTATTTAATTCGGGGACGGTTTTTTTTTGGTTATATTAAGAATAAAGCATTCACTATATACCCATTTAGTAACAAAAAAAATTTTTTCACTAAAATAAGAAAATGTACAAAAAAAATTTTGAACTTTTAAGTTAAAATTTTGGCCTCACTTTTTTAAAATTCGGGAAAAAAATGAAGGTATAGTTAAAACAATATATCAAATGTGTGTACATGCAAAAAAGTTAGTTTTATAGGCCTAACAAATTTAACTAAACTTTATTTGCTTTTTTAGGCCCAAAAAAATCAGAAGTGGGAGAGTGAAGGGGACAAAGGGGTTTCTTGTAGACTCATGGCTTCCCCTTCGGGATTTGCCCCTGGGAAAATAATGGGCCCATGGTGCCATTAATTTTAACCCAAAAATGGGAAGAATTGTAACTCGATTAAAAAAGGACCTGACAAAACAAGGGACGTGGAAGAAGTATACAATTTAAAAAAAATCATACTGTAAAAAAAAAAACAATGGGTTTTTTTACTTCGAAAAATTTACGTTTAGATTAATTTTTAAATTAACGGTCTTTTTTTTTTTAATTTTAATTTTTTTAAACTATTTTATTCCGTTTTATTTGGCATAAAATACTTTTTTTAAGTAGAAAATTTGGTTATAAAATGCCCCCCCCCCCCCTCAATAATTAAAAGTTGCGACACCCATGGTTTGTTGTGTGTTATTCAAGTGGGGGTATGCTAGGTTTTAAAAGTGACAGAAAAGAAAATAAAAAAATAGCAAATTTTATTTTTTAAATTTCCCATCATAAAAATAAAAAGTTTAGGTAAACTTGTGTTTTCCTATTTTTTTCCTTTATATAAATTATTATAGCCTAACAAATCATTTTCTGCCCTTGCTTTTGATTTACAAAAGCCAAAATTTTAGTCCTTTTCAAGTATTTTGGGTTATATTTAACTGCTTGAATTTTTGAAAAACTCTTTTACTTACTTGGCATTTATTAGTGGGCATATTTGTTTAAAGTCAAATGGTTAGTAAATAAAAAAAGGCAATTATTTTAACACAGTTTAAGAAGTTTATTTATAATAATTTAATTCAGGGAAAATGTTATTTTGTTTGATACCCAAATTAAATATACAAAAAAGCAATTCAAAACAAAAAAACTAATTTCTTTTTTTCAATGTTTTTTTTAATAATGTTGCAGCATTTTTTGTCCAAATAATAAATTTATAAAAAAAAAATCTTACATTTTGTAAAACAGAAAACACCTGTTGTTCTGAATAGATTTTTAATTTTCCCATGTAAAATTCATTTTTTAAACCCTAAAAAGGTTTTTTACTATAAAGTGTTCCAGAAAGAATAAACACTTTAAAATTTTTACCCTTGAAACAAGCCCCAAACATTTGATGTCGTTTTTTTTTTTACAAGTAAAAAATAATATGGAAACCATATTTTTTGTTTTTCTCTGTTGGAGGCTAGAGGAAACCAAAACGACAGGGGCTGAAGGTATAAGGGGTAAGTAGAAGATAGGACTAGGCCCAAAAAAGGAATAGAAAGGTGGTGGGGGAAAAGAAGCGGGGGGAGGCTTATGTTTTCCCAAAAAGACACAGCCCTTGTAAGTGTTCATTGTTATGTGATTTTTTATGTGTAATTTTTAAAATGTTTTTTTTTAACAAATGAAATTATTTTTAAATTTCTTTTTTTTTTTAAAAGAAGATATGTTTTTTTTTTTAAAAAAAATTTTTATATATAAAAAACCCCTTATAAAGGGGGTTAATAGAAGTAAAAAGGGATGAAATTTTTTTTACAAAAAAAAAAATTAAACTTGCATCCCTTGATAAACACAAAAACCCACGATATTAAAAAAGAAAATTTTTTTTTGGAAATATCGTTGGGCAATGCCCGCACGCACATTAGCGGCATTGGCGGGTGGCACTTGATTGTGTTTGCGTGGAGCGGGGGAAATTCTTCAAACCCGTTGTTGGGGCTCTTCAATTCGTAGTGGGGATCATATTGTTTAAAATGCACAAGCAGTTATTATTCGGCCCGTGTTGGGGGGGGGTATTTGAGGATTTTTCCTTCAAGACACCGCCCTTTCCTTTTCCACCCCAAAGAGCCGCTCAAACAAATTTCTTTGTCTGGCAGTGGCAAGCTGTTTAGCGCCCCCTTTAGGAGAATCAAGCGGGGCGTTGCGTATTGGTTATAGGGGAAGGGTTCCGCACATACCAAATCCGCCCGGAAAAGTTAAACATACTCATAAAAATAAATAAAACTAATATGTTAAAAATATGTTTTCCTTTATTTATACAAATAAGAGCCCGAACAAAAAATTTTTTTTAAAGGAAAAGAAAATTGTTTTTCATCGAAAATTTAAAAGAAAAAAAAAGTTAATTAGTGATGTGTATAAAAACTATGAAAATTTTGAAGTTTCAGCACAAATTTTTTATTTTTATCAATAAACTTTTGAAAGTTTTGTGTTTCCGGAGAAATATTTTTTGTTTTTGTAATTTTTAAGCAGAAGGCAGCTTTAAATTTATTATCTCAGGGCTTGCAGTGCCTGGAGCCCAAACCCTTTTTTTTAATAATAAAAAATGAAGAAAAATTAATAATTAAAATTCCCGCTTCAAGGTGCACACATTATTAATAAGGTTACTAATTTTTTAAAAGTCGACCTTCATGCGGGAAATATCACACAATGTTAAAGACAGACAAACTATGCATTGTTACTAATATTGTGGTTTGTTGCTGTTCACTCCTAACAACCTGATTTTCAAAGTTAAAATAATTTAAAAAAAACTTTTTTATGAAATAACTGTTTATCATAATGTCTATGAAAATACAAAGGCAATTATAAAAAACATTTCACTAAACACCGTTTCAAAAAATTTTTTAACATTTGGTTGTTGTAATAAAAAGGTGGAACGACGATTTTTTAAAAAAGTCCCGACCCCCAACTTTTTACAGCATTGCTTCTTACTTACTACCCATTCTTTTACTCTAATTGAAAATTAAAGGTTTCGAAATTCATCTTTTCAACTTTAAGTTGAATTACTAATTGTGGATTAAAAAAAAAAAAATAAATGTAGTTATTTGTTTTGTAAAAACCACTTTAAAAGTAAAATACAATTGAAGAAATCATACCCCCAAAAAATTACTAGTAAATTTTTGATTGGGTATATTTAAAATACCTAGCAACCCAATATTTCTGATTCCATCATGGTATACCTTTCCCAAAACTTGCCTAACTCCCGTAGCGGGAAAAATGAATGGTATGCACCCCTCCGGGCAAAGGTTGGATCAATTGCAAAATTTGTAGGGTTTTAGTACAAACCACCAAATTAATGATCATTAGTATCACTAGTCCCTTGATGTAGTCAAAATTTTTGATCCAATGAAAACTTTAAAAAAAAGCAATAAAAACTTGTACTTGGGTGCGTAAAATAATTTTTCAACTCGAGGCTAACTCAATTATAGTGAACTCTCTGGACCCTTAAGGATTTAAAAAAAAACCAGTAGTTTTATTTTTTTTAAGGGGGGGGTTTGTTCACAGTTATTCTGTATGAACCTGTAACTTGTTTAGGGTTTTAAAAAAATAATGGTCTAGCATTGGGGGGTTTTTTTCCAAAATTTTGGAGATTGGGGTGCATAATGGTTTTTTTATTCTGCAGTTTGTTATTTGAAAAGGGTTTTTTATCAAACAGACATGTTATTTTTACGAGAAATTTAAATGTTTGTTTAAAAAACTATATAATCTTTATGGAGGGGTGTTTTTGCACAAGTTTTATTAAAAGTCTTTATATTCTGATAAATTATTATTTAACATTTAAATTTACATCACTTACTTTACTTTTAAATAGCTAAAGTAAAACTTACTTTTGCACATTTATGGAGTGAAATGATTGTGGGTTAAATATGCAGCCCCATTCACTATGGCCCTTGATTGGCAAAGTGGGGCAGTCAAAACAGCCTTTGACACATGAAAAACCGTTGCATGAAGAAACCTGAAATTAAAATTTAAACATGTGTTTGGGTTTTATTATATATTTTTTTATATATATATATATTTTATTTTATTTTTTTCTTTCATATTAAAAAATATAATTTATATATATATTATATAATATATGGGAAATTTTACAGAATTCAATTAGGTCAAAAGAAAGGGGTGGCAATTAAGATGTGGTTAAATGTGTAGACAAAAGTATAAAAAAAGGGAAAAATTAAAAATTTAAAAAAAATTTATGTTATTGAAGGTATGAGTACCTACATGCAAGGGAAGGGAACGTGGATTTTGGTAAGGATGGGTTAAAACAGAATTTTTTATTTTGCACTGTGTGTTACTTACATTTTGGTTGTAGCTTTTTTACTAATTATCAAATGGTCAGTTTGAATATGAGTAATTTAGAGGAAGTCACCCACAATTGTGTGGAAGTAGGTAGAAAACATGTAAAAAACATCTATGTGCCCCGAATGGATTGAACCTCGATCCCCCTGTCCCCCTAGCCTGCTAACACGACCATGTGGCCACAGCGGGTAGTCTTATAATAGTTTGGGGAAATTCCTATTGTAAATGTATTATATAAGACCCAAAAATGTGATCATAATATAAAACTATACCCCAAAAAAATTGAGACCCCCCATGAAACCACTGAAACCCCTAGGTAAAAAACTAAGTTTTAAGACCTCCCCCTGACTTTTTTGGGTATAAGTAAAACCCTTTCCCAAAAAAAAAGACCCCAAAATATTTTTTAATTTTTTCTGGGGTCTAATTTTTTATGAAAGGAGTTTTTGTTTTCTCTTTACAAGGTTTGTTTAAGTCACGATTGGGTTTCTTATTTAAAAACAGAAAAATCCTACTGTTGAGAGTAGGGGCGGTATTTAAAGGTCTGTCCAACAGAGTACAAAACTGACAAAGAACGATTTAAATGTGAGGGTTTTGTTGTACTGTGTTTAAGAATAAAGCAAAAAAGGGGTTTTTATTTTTAGTAAAAAATAATTTTTTTTCGTTTGTATTTTGGTGTTTTTTATTTAACACAATTAATCCCCAAGGGAAAAAAATTTAACCTTTTTAAAATACTATCTAACCTAGCCTAGGCTTTTTTTAATTAAAAGTATGAAGCAATACATTGTTACCTATTATCTAGGCATAGATAAATTCTTGTTTATGGTTAAAATAGATCAAACTTATGGTTTTTTCTTGCTCTCGTTTTTCGAAGGTCTGAGGAAACTTTATCCCTCTTGCAGACAAGTGCTGGTAATTAAAAGGTAAAGCTTCTAACGCAGTTGCTCACGATTTTTTACTAACAGCCAAACAAAAACTTGACCCCCGCCGTTGAAGCTGCCAGCGCAAAAAATCTAATTGCAGTGAGAAAACCTGCAAAAATAATAACTATACATACAACATTAGCGTTTAAAAATATGCTCTAACAAAACATTACAATCAATTTTACCAACACCTTAACATAAGCATAAAAATTTCGCTTTAAACTTTTTCTGTGGATGAAGAATACATTTAAATTTAACAAAGCAAATTCAACAGTAATGCATGTTATATTATGGGGAAGTTGCACATAAAACCTAATTAATATTTTATTTTTACCCGATATGGGGAAAGGGAAACGGTTATGCGTTGGCCCTTCCAAATGGGGAGGGCATTTCGCGAGATCAAGGGCCATTTTTGACATCAAAAAGTGTTTTAAATCTATTTCACGCAGTTCAAAGGGTTTAGAGTGTCTCTTAGCTGCCGCGGTACATTTTAAGTTTTTGTCGCTGCCTTTTTTTGTATATTTCCCATTTTGCATCTCCAATTTCCTATCCCCAAAACCAAATTTTAAAATTTTGGTAGTTATTTTTATTGATTGTCTAACCAATAAATTTATCCAAGTGTTCATGTTTCCAAAAATTTTTTAGCCTATATTTTAAAAACCTTTTTAAATTCTGCTTTTTTTTTTTTTTAAAAAAAAAATTTTCTTTGTTGAACATCCAGCAAAAAGTTTATGTTTCACTTCATTTAATTCACACCTATAAAAAAATAAATAAACAAAAACTCTAAGTACATATATTAAATAGCTAGAATTTGTTACAACGAAGCCGAAAGTAAATGACCGTTTTTAAACAACTTTTAAAAGTAACCATAATAAATTATGTATTTAAAAATCAAATAGTATAAACCCAAAGAGATTACGCTCACTTTATCAATTTACTGATAAAAAAAATAAAATATACAATTAATTATATTAATTTTGCAATATTATTTTTTACTTTCCCATTGCAAAAGTAAATCAAAAAATTACAGTTTAAAAACAATATAAAGGGAATAAAAAAAATATGCTATAAAAAATAATGATGACACCAAAATAAAACACATTTTAGAGGCCCTCTTCATATTGTCGGCAAGTGGCGTTGCCCGTCGTCGTTGAGCGCAAAAAATTCATACTTCCCTTCTGCCATAAGACGCCCAACGGAGACATGTCCCCCATTGTGCGTCGAGAGATCCGTCTTGCCTTGCAGGGTTGAAAGAAATAGTTCTAAAATACGGAGGGTATTTAAAGAAATAAATTTTTAATTAAGGAATTTAAAACCGCCCTGGAAATATGCCCGATGGAGCTGCAAGGTGGTTATTACCCTGACCATGTTCCCCGCGGGGAACCGAGGGAGGTACAATGCACCCACCACAAATGACGTACAGCCCTCGTGGCGGAGTGAACTACAACCAGCAGGGCATCGTGCTACGGTGGGTTAAAAACCCGTCCCCCGTTGCTGCACACACGGTTTTCGTGCCCCACAGTACTCAACCATTTTTTGGAAGGGCTAGGGGAAAAAATACTTTGAAAATATTCAAAATTTAAACCTAAATGGGCCCGCCTGTGCCAAAAAAAAAGTCTCCTCTTGGATTTTTATGCATTTTTATATCTTATGCGTCGAAAACGATTTTTAATTAATTCTTTACTGCAGGAAAAGTTACATCTATTCCCGGGCGACATTTATGTAAGATTAAAAGTGAAAGCTTGAGGTAGTATCATTGAATCAAAGTAAGTAGGGCGGAGACTACGTGCATTTGCAGGATGCTGTGAGGGGAAGCGGATGTCAATCCGAATAATTTGGGGGGAAAAGGTTTTATTTTTCAATAACATTTGTTAAAACCCCGGTATTTCACTTTACACGCAAAACGCTTTTCGTATGTCCGCGATACCCGTCCGACTTTTTCATCCGTTGAGTGCAACCCCCCTTTTGGGGGAATATAAAGGTCTTTCATGGCCGCAGCTACAGCACCACAACCTCATTGCCAAGTGTTTAAAAAAAAAAGTAAAAAATTTACATCTGATAGAAAAAAAGAATGTTTGGGAGTCCCAAGATTCATGTACTCGATAAGTGGCAGAAAACCCCTTTAACCCCCCGTCCATATTTTCTGTGGGTTTAAAAAAAAAATTACGGCCTAACCCAAATAGATATATCATCGTTGAAATTCCAGACCAAAACAGCGACAAAACCCCACAAAAATAGTGGTCAAACTATGATCCATGGACCATGTGGTGCGCAAAGCACGTCACTCCCTGCGTTAAGAAAGGTAAATTACAAAGAAATACCCCCCTGCCCCCAAAAGGACACGCAGATAATGAAAATGGATTTTCCCTCTCTACGGGGTAGGCAAGACAAATGGAGGGGGCACAGCCCTCATAAAAACGGCGGCAATGCGTTTGGGAGCAATAGTGGTAGTGCCTTATAAAAAACCCATCTCAAAAATTTTGTGCACATTTTTAAAGTGGGTTTTTCAGCCAGTCCGGCTATCAAAAACATTTTTAAATTTTTTTCAACAAAGGGAGGTGGGGGAATAGGGAAAATTGAACAAAATTTATCCCAAGTTTAAGTGCAAAAGTTCAGGGCTGGCCAGTCGTAAGCAGCATAGGCGGTGTGGCGGTCTTGGGGTTACCTTGACGAGAGGGAACCCACTGTAGTCCACCTGGCAGTGCCTGCCCCAAAGGGGAGCGCGTTTACTTTAAGAGCAAAAAATTTTGGGAAAGAATCCGGGCCCCCCAGAACACATTGACGGCTTTTTCCCCCTCTGCCAAAAAGTAATTTTGATAAACCTTGCACTATTCTGAAGTGCCATATATACCTGAATAAACGGAATAGAATGGAAAAGCCGCGTGAAAGGAAACTATCGAGGGGGTGGCCGGCGGGGAAAGGGTGGGGTGCACGGGGGATATATACACTGCTGTTAGCAACTAGGAGTCTATGTTTTTCGATGTTTCTCAATTAGTCCGGGGCCCAAGAGTTTTGAAAAAACTAAAAACTGTGGATCGCCAAAAGGGTTGCCATGTTCAGAGAAGCATGCGAGGGTCGGGCTTTTGGGGAAAAAGACAACAACTGGAACGCGACATTTTGGGCAAGCTGTGTTATGTCGCTACCTGTAAAAATTGAGAGTGTTTGTAATATTTGTGTGCACCTGCGATCAAACCCCAAACAATGTGGGTAGATACAAAAAAAGCAATTTTTTGAGGATATTGCCACAGAACAAAAGGGGCAAAGATAATTTAATCATCAACGAAGCATTGAAAATATTCGAAAATTTAAGATCATTTTTATGACAGGAAAGGGACTCGCAGATTTTGGTTTGCCTTACACCGCAGCAAATTTGGAGACTTGTTAGCGATGTAGTCAAAGTGTTTTAAATACGATGCCACGGCACACAGGGTAGTTAAGCTTTATACCCACGTCTATTCCTGAGCAGAACACATTTTTGTACATTTGCAGCGCATACAAAGTGAAAAAGAGGGGTTCTTGCTGCGACTTGCTCTGCGGTGGAAGGCGCACACTCTTTTTTAAAATTTCGCTTAGTCTTGCAAGCGAAGAAAATCCAAATTGCAATATCAGAAGGCGGGTTTCGGTGTCTTATGCAAAGTGCAATGGGGTGAGGACAATGTCACACAAAAAGGCGGTAGAAGCGTTAAACCGTGGCCTGAGGATATCCGGCAAGAGACGCTGATGGACGGAGTGGGTTTTTCTCGATGTGGTTTCAGACAGACCCTACTGTTGTTGAGAGGGTACCCACAGATGAAATAAAAGCTTCCTTTAAAGGGGGAAAAACACCCCTGCGGGCTAGAGTTTTAGAAACTTTACAACGTGAATATGAGGGGCCGTTTATAACGACCAAAATCTGGAGGCATAGCCAGTAAACGGGTGCAAATTGGGGAGGGTCCCCTTACAACCCTGAAGAGGGCAAAAATTTTTTTTACGACGGGAAATTTTGAAAACCCAGAACATTGGAGGAGCAGAGCTCATTTCTAAATGTTTCCCCAAAAAAATACAAGCCAACATGTTAACAAGGTGGTTTTGTAGAGAGCAGTATTGTCACCCAAAGAAAGACTCGTAAATAAAAAATTTAAAAAAAAAATATTAACGGTTTAGTCGGTGAAAAAAAGTTGTATAGTCATAATACCGTAGGGCAAGTGATGATATACACCATCCGTAAGGGTTTTTTTTAAATCATTGGAATTTCAGGGGTGCCGTCCTCTATCTTGGAATTTAAAGATCGGGATCCCCGTTTTTGTGATGCGTAAACTTGATGGACCGAGAAGTGCAATGCACCCCAATTTGCATATGGCTGGGGAGAAACGTATAAAGGCTTTATAATCAAGGAGGATCTAAAAGGGGATGAAATTTTGTTCCATTGATTTCCCATTATTCCAAAACCTGCCTTTTCAATTTAAACGCTTCGTTTCCCCTGAAGATGGCTTTTCATGACTTAAAAAATCACAGGCCAGACTTTAAAATAGAGGAATCCACTTAAGCACTACATGTTTCTCCACGGTCACCTGTATTACTGTTCTAGGTATCGGTGCTCGAAACTTTCATGTACTTGCCGAAAAAAACAAAACATACAACGTCGTCTACAGAAACATTTTATATTAATATATAATTTAAAATGTAAATCTTATAATTTATAAATGTAAAAAATTTGTTTTTTAGATTTAAAGTATTGAAATTTTGTTTTTTTAAGAATTTGTGGGTTAATATTTTTTAATTAAAGTAAATAGTAATTAGTGTAAGTGTTTCATACTAAAAAATAATAAATATGATTAATTTTAGCTATGTAGAAACAAAAAAAAATTATTTCATTTATTTATTTATCTTATAATTAAGGGGTAAAAATTTAAAAATATTTAAAATTATAAATTTATAACTTTAATAAATTTATTTCTTTTAATACGAAATATTTAAAAGGGGGAAAATTTAAAAAGTTTAAGTCAAATTAGCATCATACGGCAAAATTTTTTCGCTAGAACTAAGAAAAACGCTAGATATTTGAAAAAAAAAGTTTGATTAATGAATTTATTTTTTAAATTAAAGATGTTATCAAAAATTGCGGGCGAAAACCCCGACGGGTAAAAGTAGTCAATTATAAATTTAATTTTTTTTTAAAAATTTTAATCCATAATTAGTAAGAAAAATAAATAAATTAAAAAAAAAAAATGAATACATAGCTAAAATCACCATATTTATTATTTTAGTATAAACTCGTCACAATTTACATTTTTCTTTTAATTACAAAATACAAATCACAAATTCTTAAATAAATCGTTTCAATACTTATAAAATTAATTTATTATATTTAAAATAAAAAGGGGGGAATAGTCCTGTATGTTTTTTCCGGACATTTTCTCCATGTACAAATATTCTTCGAAACGTTTAGCGTTTTGGCGTGATTGAGTAACAAACATCCAAACACAAACTTTCGCATTTATAAATTAGTAGATTATGTTCAAGTATTTTTTTATTTCCATCCCCATATTAAATTTTAAAATTTTTAAAAAAATTAATGAGTTAATTTTAAAAAAAAACAATAGATATTTAGAAAGAACTAAAACCTAATGTTAAATCGTTGATCTAAAAACAAATAAGAAAGAGGGGCGTAGCGAAATTTAATTTGTGTTTAAAAAAGAATGTCTAAATGCATTTTTGAAATCAAACTCTTTTGTTATAGTTCAATTGGACGCTGAAAGCAGTGGCGCAGTCAATTTAAATGGAGCGTAAAACGCCCAAACGAGAGTGTACCTCAACAAAAATGTAGATCCCCTTTTGGCCGTTGGGCTGTGCCACCCCCCGGGGGAGGGGGATGGGGTTCCCTCCACCGCCCCCGGGCCCCCCCCCACATACTGGAGCAACACCGCCTCCGACAAAGAAGGCGGTGTTCCCTCTCCGAAGGGGTGCGGCAGGTGGGGCTACGACCAGCTCTAACCCAGGCGTGTACATCATCAAAACCTCTGCCGGGAAAAAGTGGCCCCGGGAATAGGTTTTAGAGCATTGTCCCAATGGTATCTCTTTCGAATCGTTAGGAGAGAATAAAAAACCCCTGAGGGGTTTTTTTATATGGGAGAGAAGTTACCCATATCTTGGTGCTCCCCAAGTGATCGTTCTAATTAAGTTTGTTGGAGAGCAAATTACGGCGTTTTCTCGAAAGGGTGCAAAACCCTGTGTTTGCGCCCCAAAGATATTGGCTTACTTTTGGACAAACGGACTCGACGTTTAACCCCCTTTTAAAAGTCTCGTTTAGGTGGGTGGATCGTTGACGCGCGAGAGTGATAATAAAGTAAGCCAGGGAAAGCAAAGTTTGTTTTTTGAGAGCCACACCCATGACGTTTCACTACCCTTTAAGAGCCTCGTGGAAGTGGCAGGGTCTATTTTCGACAAAATTCCACTAACACATCAGAGAAAAAAAAAAAATCAAAAGATTATAAAAACCCAACAAACACTTTTTTTTTTCCGTGAATCGGTTTTCACCAAGGCTGGGTTTGACGTTAAAAAAAGAACCAAGATTCAGGACATAAAAAACCCATAAGCCAAAAATTTGCCCCAATATTAAAAAATACAAAGCAAAAAAAAATTTATACCATGATGCCCGTGTGAAACTTTTGAAATTTGGATAGCCCCTGACAAAAAAATTTCAAACTTACCCCTCCCAATACAAAAACACAGTTTCGGGGAACTCGGGGGAGGGAGTTCTATTTGATAGGCCTACCCCTTTTCCCAACTTTTCCCTTAAGGGCCCTTAGAGTTGTTTTTCACGGCGTAAGTAAAACTATTATGTGTCTAACGCCGTGGGCTGTTGCCCGACTACGAACTCCCAAAATTTAAAGAAGTGCAATTTGTTCATTATAGAAAGTGATTTATTTTTTGTTTTCCCGGGCACTGCATGACTCTTAGCTTAGTGAATGAAATTAAAAAATTATAAAGTGAAACCCAAGAAAAGAAGCTGTAAGAAATTACAGAAGTATTTTACACTTAACTGTGAGATGAGAAATGGTTATTGTGGTGTTTGCGCTGGGTCCGGGTAAAGGGTTTTTTTTCCCTTGGGGTTGGGTAAAAGGGGTTTAAAGGTTATGGGCGTTTTTGGGGTGAATATGAGGCTCGATTTTTGGCAAGTCCCAAAGTGGGGGTTGGGGGTTTCTAGGATTTTTTTTCTTGGGATTAGGTCTGGAGGGGATAATTTCCATTCACATCTGGGGGGGACCCCACGCAGATTTTCCTCTGACTCGTAAAAAAAACCCAGCCGGGTTTTCCAGTGACATCCGCCGTGACAAAGGTATAATGGCATGAAAATTGTGATTTGTGGTGGGTCGGGTTTAGGTTCGGATCGAGGCAGGTATGGGATTGAATTGTGGCAATTTTTGCGGTCAAGCGTAGTTTTGTCAAAAATTGGTAAATTTTTATTCTACTAGGGATGTTACTTTAGGTTTTTTTTTAAACCTTTTTTTTTCTGGATTATCAATAGGGTTTTTAATTTTTTAATTTTCTTTGTTTTTTTTGTTTTTTTTTAGTTTTTGTTTTAGTAACATTTAAATAGAAACAAAAGGTGTCAACTTGCCAGCCTGGGTTTTTATGGTTCGTGGTTCGTCGGGGAACTGTCCCGAGTCCCCTAACAAGTTCGTTTCGTCGTTTCATCTGGTGAGAAGTTCCGTTTTTGTCCTGGGAGATTGCCCGTGTGGTGGCAGTTTGCATTGTGTATAGGTAGATATTTAAGTGGTCTGTCTAACCCCGGGAGTGTCCCAAAAATTTTGTTTTGTTTCCTGAAATTTTCTATTTTTTGTTTTTTGGAGGGATAGTTCCATATCACAATTATAAAAAATATTGGTTGAATTATTTTCTTGTATATTAGTTTTTATGGGCATTGAGGTTTTCCCCCCTTTGAACAGTGAGGACAGTTGTATGAATTTACCCATTCTTTTCCATTGGTTTTATTAATTATCTCCAGGTGGTTTCCTATCTTTGTGACCCAAGGTACTTTACTTCGGCTTGGGGTGGGTTATGTGTCGAAAAGCGTAAATGGGGGCCTTTGGTAAGATAAGGTGCGAATTTGTGGGGTTTACTTTATTCTCCTTGGAAGCAGTCCCAGAGGAGGCGGGATACCATTTTGGGTAGTTGAATTTTATTAGTTTTTGAATAAGTCCAAGGTGACAAACTTTGTCGAAAGATTTCTCAACGTCTAGGAAGATAGCTATTACGTATTATTTTCTTTAAATGCATTAGTTACGTCTTGTATGTTTGTGGTGGGATGGGTGGTGGAATGGTGGTTTCTAAATCCGAACTGAAAGTTTGGAATAACACCTAGCCTGTCATTTATTATTTTCAGTCCTTTAGAATCAATCTCTCGTATACTTTACTCAAGGTCGTTAGTAAATTTATCAGTCTTCTGTTCTGAGGAAACATCGGGTCCTTACCAGGTTTGGGGATTGTTACTGCCCTAGCCAGCTTCCAGTCAGTCTGGAAATAGCAGAGTGTCAGTAGTTAGTTTAGTAGAGCCAATAGCGCTATTACCGATCTCCCTGGCATTTGTTTTAGTATTTCATTAGTCAGGTAGTCGTGTCTTGGAGATTTTTTCCTAGGTAGGTCCTTTATAGTGGTTGTGAACTCTTACAGAGTGATTAACTCTGCTCTAGTGTCATTTGGTCCCTGGTCCTTCCAGATAGTCCCTGACTGTTCTAGTCACGTCTCTGGTAAAATCGTGCTCTTCTGGTTCGTCATTTGGTTTGAACTGTTTCTCTAAGACCACGGCTTTGGCTTTCATCCATTTCTGTGCTTTCGTAAACCATGCCGTGTTCCCCATAAATAGCTGGTATGGTCATATTTCTGGTAGTCCCTTGAGTTGGCATGTTACTTTCCACAACTTGTCTCTGTCAAGTGCGGTCTCAGTGACGTAAGTCTCCCATTTGTTTCATCTGATGTCCTTAACTCTCCTCCTCACTTGTGCTCTGAGTCGGTTGTAGGTCGTCCTGTGGTGTGGGGTTCTGTAAGTCTGCCAGTGCCTTCTCGCATCCCGTTTCTGGGCTATAAGAAAGTCCAAATCTAGATACTGTTGTCGGAGGTCATGTTGTATGGGGTTCCTAGTGGTGTTTAACCTGTAGGCTTCCTGCACTGTGGTCATGAATAGTTGTAGGGTAGCGTCAGCCTGTTCTATTGAATCTACATTCTGTATTTCTGGTAAAGTATCCTCTAATGTCCACCTAAACTTGTCCCAGTAACAAGTCACTATCGTTTGTTTGAGAACCCTTATCTCAAAGTTAGTGTCCGTCTTAACTACACACAGTATGGGATTGTGGTCAGAATCCAGTTCCTTTAATACCGTCATATCCTCAGTGGTTACATCAAGGTTGGTCAATGCCACGTCTATGATATCGGGTCTCTGTAGATAATTCGAGGGATAAAATGTGGTTCGTCTCGGGCAACAACTTCGTAGTCGTGACTGTCTGCGTGGTCTGCTAATATTCGTCCATTCCCGGTGGTTACATAACTGTTCCAAATGGTGTTTTTAGAGTTAAGATCGGCCGTCAAAACAGTTTGTTTGCGTCCATGATCTCGTCTAAGTCTTGCGGTAGTAGCGTCTTAGTCGGAGGTTTGTATATGGCCGCAAACCGGACACTCCCGCCGCTAGTATTTATTTATTCCAGTAGCTTCTGTAATCTGGGGATATTGGAATTGATGTGATTAGTGAGGTAGATGGGTCTTGATCAAGATAGCCGTGCCCCCTCCCCTGCCTTGGGGCCTATCGTTTCTATAATTAATGTAGCCGTAAAAGTATGTATTTTTTCCTGGATTTAAATGGGTCTAGCTTATTAGGGCAATATCTATTGAATAAGTTTTAAAAAAGATCTTCTATATCGTTAGCTTGCGTGAGTATCCCATTCGCGTTCCATATAAAAACCCGAAGTATGTCTTTCATCACTACCTTTGAGGACGCCACTTCCCAAATCAGAAGCATCTGGGCTGGAGTGCCACAGGTTTCCCTCGTGGGCCCGGTGCTCTTCAGTCTGTATGTGAACGACGTTCCTAAATCCCCAGACACCAAGTTGGCGCTGTATGCGGATGACACAGCTCTAGAAGTGGAGTCGTGGTGAGGGCAGCTGAAGGAGTGGCGACACCAGACGCAGTTTGGAGGGGTGTTTGGACAACTGGAGGAAAAATATTGATGTGGAGAAGAGCACAATTGTGCTCTTCACATGGAAAAGAAAGTTATACAGACCGGATCCACCCCGGTTTTTCGGATTCAGATCAGATGGGCGAACAGTGCTAAATACCTGTGACTTACTCTGGACACCAAACTGACCTAACGACCACACTAAATGGAGGGACTTAACAATGCGAGGCAAAGGCTGAGAATCCTAGGCGCACTGCTTATCAGGCGTAGCACCCTGTCTACAAGGAACGGTCTGACACTTAACAAGCAGTTGCTAAGGCCTATCCTCGACTATCCATGTCCCACTTGGGGCCACCTGACGGACACGTATATGATGAGGATGCAGGCATTCCAGAACGTGTGTCTGAGGGTCATTGTGGACGCACCTTGGTATGTCTGGAATGAAACTCTGCATCGCGACCTAGATATTCCTGCCATCAAGGACCACTTCCGGAAGCAGGCACAGTCCTCCTACGCCAGACTTCCTGGTTTCACCAATACTCTTATCCAGAGGCTTGGCAATTATGTAATTGACACTTTTGACACTGAAAGGTACCACCGACGTCCCAAAGCCCTGCTCGATTAAGTAAAAAGTGTCAAACAGTGGTTTGGGAGTCATAAAATCTCTCAGAGACGCATGTGTATTGACTGTATGGTCGTCATCGGCGAGAAACAAGACGGCGGACTCAAATGGGTTGCCGATCTAACACCTAGCTGGGCGCGTCTTTGTGAGTTGTGTGACCTCATAGACGTCGCCGTCGTTCAAGGGGATGTGTGGTCAAGACCCGTCACCTGATATTGCAACGATTTGATCGACACACACGTTGTCGATGTGTGCATAATGCTAACAGAAATAATAGATTTCATCTACCTCGAACAGCCTGCGGTGGAAACACACATCAGTAACCTTGATCTTATCTGTGCTACCTACTCTACACGTCAAGTCATCGGTTTGGTGTTGGAACTTGAGTAATTCCATCTACTCAATAGAGCATTTTAGTGGGTGAGCCTTGACTTGCAAGAAGATAGGCAATGCTTTCTAAATGTTCTTTCATGTTTTGTTTTACTTTGTTGATTTCTTGTTCTATGACATATATATGATCTGTACTATTAATTATATGAATGAACAAATAATCATGAACAATATTGCTCTGTGTTTTAAATATGTACAAGATATGGAAACCATTAATTGATGTCATAATACCATTTCCAACAGGTTATGGGCCCAGAAACGTTTTTAAGGTTCAAGTGAAAGTTTAAACAGAAGTTTTGAGTGATTGTTATTCGTGATCGTTTGTCTGCAACACTACGTCAGTTCGTGTTGGTTAGCTTCTGATTCGATTGAACTCCAAAATTGTGCTCAAAATGTCATCAGTTAATGTCAGTAATTATAAAATAGAGCCATTAAATAAAAATAATTATGATACATAGGAAATACAAGCAAAAGCAGTCCTCATTCGTAGTGGACTTTGGTGTTACGTGAGTGGTGAAACATCAATACCTGCAGAAGAAGCAGATAAGAAGAAATGGCAGGAATACGACTCACATGCAAAGTCAAATCTAATATTGATAATATCCCCAAACGAACTAAAACAGGTGAAAAATTGTGACACATCGAAGTCATTATGGGGCAGATTGAAAAGTGTATACTGAAGTCGAGGTCCTGCTCGTAAAGCTACATTACTAAAACGACTCGTTCTGCACAAGATGAAGTACAACGATGATATGAGCACCCACCTAGATGAGTTCACAGATGCTGTGGATAAGCTCCAAGATATGCGAATAGAGATAAACTGTGATTTGCTGAGCATCATGATGCTCTACAGCTTATCCCCTGCCTACGAAAATTTTCGTATAGCAATTGAAAGTAGGGATAATTTACCAACTCTTGGTGAATTAAAAATCAAGATTATGGAAGAATCAAATGCTACCCACAAGGATGAGCTCAAAGATAAGCATGAGGATGCATTTTTTGTTAAAAAATTTAATAAACTTCATCATAAAATTTTTAAGTCCGGTCAAAATCACAACAATTTTCGATATGGTCAAGGTCATCAAAATAAATATAATAGTGGTAACATGAACTGCCAAAGATGCAAAAAGTCTAATCATAGGACGGAAGATTGCTGGTTCAACAAGAAAAAGGAATCCACCTTCAAAATTGAAGAATGTCTTTCAATAGTCCTACACCCATCACAACCCATGAATTCTATTTTGTGTTTAGATAGTGGATCTACTTCACACATATGCTATGACCAAACAAAATTTTCAAAACTATCTGAGCCAAATAATCATGGCATTCTCAAGCTCGCATCAGAGGAACACACTGCAAGTATTTCAGGTATTGGTCTAGTCAAAATTAAGCTCGATAATGACTCAATAGTAAATAGTAAATAGTAAATTTACCTGAAACTTTGCATGTACCAAAATTGACCACAAATCTTCTCTCTGTTGCAAAAACTACCTTATCATATTAGGGAACAACCGAAAACTGTAGACAAGCTGGAAACAATACATTCTGATGTTGTAGGCCCCATGCACACCACTTCACCCGGAGGCTCCAGATATTTTGTTACCTTTATTGATGAGGGAACTCGCTATACCAGAGTATATTTCCTGAAAAATAAAAATGAAGTCTTAAATACTTTTAAAGAATTTAAAAATGAAGTAGAAAATCTGACAGAAAAAAAGATTAAATATCTTCAAAGTGACAATGAAAGGGCAGATTATAGAAATTTGGAATTTGACCAATTCTTATCAGATTGTGGGATTAGAAGACGTTTTTCCGTTGTAAGATCACCCCAGCAAAATGGATTGGCCGAACGAAAAAATAGGTCACTGCAGAATAAGGCCAGATGCCTACTACTGGAATCAAATTTGCCCCACTCATTCTGGGCTGAGGCCATCAATTGTGCAAATTATTTA
This sequence comes from Timema cristinae, assembly GCA_039000515.1. Taxonomy (NCBI): domain Eukaryota; kingdom Metazoa; phylum Arthropoda; class Insecta; order Phasmatodea; family Timematidae; genus Timema; species Timema cristinae. The sequence continues at coordinate 225,930 of JBCFYV010000326.1, forward strand.
TTAAATCGCAGCCCATCCAGGATTCTGAAAGGTGAAACTCCATATCAAAAGTGGACTGGTCATGTGCCTTCAGTTCATCATCTTCAAGTTTTTTGATACAAAGCGTTCATGCACAACAAAGACCCCAACAGAAGAAAATTTGATTCAAGAGCCAAAGAAGGCATTTTTGTTGGATACTCTGAAGTAACAAAGGCCTATCGTATTTGGGTGCCATCCCAAAGAAAGATTTCAATTGCGAGAGATGTAAAAATAATTAACAAGCTCTACTATGAATCCAACCAAGAACCCTCAAGTGGTGATCCATTCAGTGCATAATACTGTGAACAACAATCAAATACGCTGAAAAAGGAAGAAAACAGTAACAGTCAAGAGATTTCAGTAATAAGGAATGACGAGAATTTAGATGAAATTAATGTAGTCGCAAGTGACAGAGAAGAAAACAATGAAGGATCTGAAGATAGGTTTGAGGAAGAAGAAGTTGAGGAAGAAGGACAAAGATGTTTAAGACCAAGAAATACAGTTAGACTACCCCCTTGGATAAATAAATATGACATGTCAGCATTATGTGAAGTTAAGGAAGCTCTAAAAGGGCCAGATGCGGAATAATGGCATGAAGCCATAAAAAATGAAATCAAGGCCCATGTAAAGAATGATACTTGGGAATTAGTGACAAAACCAAATGCAGCAAATGTAATAACTTCCAAAATTATGCTAAAAATAAGTATAAACAAAATTGCGATCTTGAGCGGAGAAAAGCACGTCTTGTAGCTCAAAGATTCTCCCAAAAACCAGGACTCGACTATGGAGAGACGTATGATCAAGTCACCAGATTAAGCTCTATCAGAACTCTTCTTGCTGTATCATTCGAAGAAAATCTAAAAATAAATCAACTTTATGTCTCAACAGCTTTACTTAATGGGGATATAGACGAAAAATTATTTATGCAAATGCCAGTATTTCTAGAAAGAATCCCATGCAACATCATGGTTGAAGAAAGGGCTAATGAAGACTCCACCATTTTCAAAAAAAAGGTAAAGAAAATGCTCGAAGAGCTACGCATACAAAATGGTGAAAAGGTATGTCGTCTTAAGAAGGCGTTGTACGGACTAAAGCAAGCAGGACGCCAATGGTTCTGTAAATTAGATTCCAAACTTTGTAAATTAGGATTCATCCCTTCACAGGCTGATCCTTGCATCTACATTATGAACAAAGGGAAAGAAAAAATTCTGGTTGCAATTTATGTAGATGATGTAATCATGGCATCAAATAGTCAAGACAAATTGAATCATATAAAGAAGGAGAAGTTGAACGAATTTGAAATGAGAGATTTGGGAAATCTCCAATATTGTCTTGGTATAGAATTCGACTGTAAAAATGGAACTATTTCAGCCTCACAGAATAAATACATTAATGAGATCCTTCATAAATTTAATATGGAGACCTGTAATCCTGTGAAGACTCCCATGGTTCCGGGACTAAATTTTACCAAGGCGTCAACAGAAAACCTGCCAAATTTTCCATACCAAAATCTGATTGGAGCTCTTGTGTATCTCGCAACAGGTACAAGACCGGATATTTCACATTCCGTAAGCTACTTAAGTCAATTTAATAATTGTTTTTCTACGGAGCATTGGCTAGCAGCAAAAAGGGTCCTCCGTTACCTTCAAGGTACCAAGGAACTGTCTCTGATCTTCCAAAAGACTGGAGAACCATTGACCGGATATGCTGATGTGAATTGGGGATCATGCTCCAGTGATAGAATATCGTACACAGGGTACTGTTTTAAGTACGCAGGTTCAATGATAAGCTGGTAATCCAGAAAACAAAGAACCATTGCTCTCTCCACTCAAGAAGCTGAGTACATGGCCTTAACAGAATCAGCAAAGGAGTCAATGCATTTGAGGCAACTTCTGAACGACATGGGATCTTCTCAACAAGCCATCCAAATCTTCAATGACAACATGTCTGCCCAAAACTTGACAAAGAATTCTATAATAAGTTCCCGATCAAAGCATATAAGTATAAAAGAACACTTTATTCGTGATAAGGTTCAAAATGGGGACATTGTTCTGACATACAAGCCTTCTGAATCCATGGAAGCAGATATTTTCACCAAGGGTTTGGCAAGCCCCAAACACACCATCTTGAGTCAAGCTGTTGGACTACATCCTCGGCTCTAACGAGTGAGGGGGAGTGTTGGAACTTGAGTAATTCCATCCACTCAATAGAGCATTTTAGTGGGTGAGCCTTGACTTGCAAGACGATAGGCAATGCCTTCTAAATGTTCTTTAATGTTTTGTTTTACTTTGTTGATTTCTTGTTCTGTGACATATATAATATGATCTGTACTATTAATTATAAGAATGAACAAATAATCATGAACAATTTTGCTTTGTGTTTTAAATATGTACAAGATATGGAACCATTAGTTGATGTCATAATACCATTTCCAAAATTTGGACTATTACATGTTGGATTGTGAACTAAAAACTATTTTACTAACACATCTAAGATACACTGTATAAAAACGTATGAATGAATTGCTACACCCTCCGCTGTTCCTATAGGTAAGGCCCCTAAAACTACAGGACAGGGAGAACGTAACGTACATTTTATAAATGACAACAGATAAAATAGCATTGTTTTCAATCATGTGTATTTTAATTTGCTCAAATCAGAAACAGACAAAGGAATATAAGGCCTTAATTCAAAAACTTTCCAATAGCTACTACTGTAAAAGAAAACATTGCATCATATAATGTACCGTCTTTCAGGTATCTGGTAGAACTACTACCCAAACACATCTCTCAATTTACTGTTCTTAAGAACATGACTTAAGGTCTTTCAAAAATAGTTACCCACAAACGGGAACAAATATAAATAAGCCTATTGACACTGTCATACGACCCTTGCGTATGCGTCCAACTAGTACGGAAGACGGTAGCGTGGTTAATCCACGAGGCATGTCATGGGTTCCACACTAGTTGGATCCGATCCTGATGGGAGTTGGGACAAGGCGGGCGTCAAAAGATGTCAGTGGAACAATGTGTATTACAGTATATTCAAGACAAAAAGAAACTACATAATGATGGTAACAATGTATTAAAGTTAATGGTGTGGTACTTACATATGGTAACTTGGTGAGGTTGCAGGGTGACAGGACGGAAGGACCACGCTCGAACAATGAGTACCCCTCTAAAAGGCGACGACCACCCACGCCGTTCCTAGATCGGGTCTTTTATATATCTCTACCTCAATTGAACTTTTGATATTCCACGCCCCAAAGAACACTGAGATAACGAACTCTGTTAGGGTGGAACCAACATCAGAGGCCTTAAAAAAAATATAATTGGCCTGAATAAATATCAATGTTTTACTTTCACATGACTACATGATCCTGTGCAAACCGCGTGATGTCGGGGGAGTCATAGTCCAGCCAGAAAAATGATAATGACTAAACATGGGACGGTATTCTAAGGGGGTCCTTGGGCTCGTGTCACAATGCACCCTTCTTTTTGAAAAAGTTTCTATCTCGATAGAACTTTTTTCAAAAGTTGCGATTCGTTAGACATGGAAATAAGCAATTGTTAACACTATGATGGAATTACATTGAGCGTACAACACTACTTACATTTTAAGATAACCAAACAGTTTCCACATGTTACAACATCATGAAATAACATTTAATCAACACAAAACTTCTAGGTTAGAATTAAGTGAAATTACAAGGAGTACATTAATATAATTCTTCTAATTGTTACATACAAGAGAAGCAGATTTTTTTCTTTTTCTTTTTTTTTTTCGTCAAATTAATACAACAGTCTTTTGGTCTTGAACACCAGCTATCAGCTTATTTACGTGTCCTTGTATAAGCAGTAGCATACTCATAGTAAATGTATCTTATCTATGATATCCGGTGGGTTGATATCACTCAAGTCCGATGTATTAAATCAGTAGTTCATGATAACAATTTAGAGCACTGCCTTTTAATCTTTATTGGACCGTAATAAAATGCGATTTAAACTAATTCATCCGTAACTTTCAGAATTTGTTCAAATAGACTCACAATATTTCATATAATAGTATAAATTCTACAACATTAAAATTCTGAGAACACGTAAAATCCAGAAATCATATATATTTTTACTGTTATCTGGTCTTGTTGGGTAAATGCGCTATATCATTGTTGGCACAACATTTTGATAACAATATAAAAGTTGCGTTTCCTAGCTAAGAAAACAAGAATATCTTTTGGGAGTTAACATTGCATCACAAATCATAATTCTATACACAAGACAATTATCATCACTCACAAACTAACTACCCAGGAGATTGCTCTCAAAGACATGAATTAATTTGGAGAACTAAGTTTACAGACAATTCTATTCAGGAAATTTAAAGCGAAGATAAAAAAAAAATTCATACAATATTGAAAGAAATCTCCTCTCAGGGGAAAGGTCACGTGATGTCACTACCTATTCCATTAGTACTAATATAGATTATAAATTCAGGTGTTCTTTACACAATTTGATCAATTTTTTTTTTTTTTTCACAATGTACACATGTTGTCTTTTAAAACTCAATAGCACTCATAGTTCCTGGTACAAATCCTACTAACAACAATGTCATTCAAGATCTTTAGTTCGTTACTCACTGATGCGGTCCTTTTGATTATATAGAGATTGAAATACCCGTATGGAGACAAGCATAAAAGTTTTGCGCGCGTACCTAGCTCACTGCAACACAGTTCATGGAGAGGCCAACATCATTTATACAGTCACACTCCCAAACCGACATATTGGGCGGTCAAACCGTGGGGACACCGTTCGGGAATCTGGCGACTAAATATTGGTCGTGCGATCTTCTTACAGCATGACCCTTAGTATAGATGGGTCTACAATCATTTGTCCCATTGACGATTCCTCCAGGGTTACGTCCTTCTCGCAATCGGGTCACCTCAGCAAGGTTATGGGGTGCGCCATTCCATCAATGACAGGTCAGGTTCGGCTCTCCCCAGACTGGTGCAGGCTGGTCGCGTGACTCTCATCCAGGTGCTGGTCTATCTCTATAAATAAAATTGAAACAATACTAACTTCGGTTTCAATTTACCGTCCATGGTTTCAGGAGTGAGTGCACGCCTGAAGAAGGGGGGGGGGTTACAAACTTAATATGTATATATAACAAGTGGTTTTTTTTTTTTTTTTGTATCCTAACATCTCTAGCATTTTATACAGAACACCTGTCTATTACATGACAACAACACGTTTTGCATTGACCTGATGAGCTGCCCACAAGGCCTTGCTCAACAAAACAGCACAGCCGTCCAAACTCAAACATTTGCAGAGACTTACTGGAGCAAGAACAAACTCCTTTCTGGATTGTTGAGACTACAATCGGATCGGGCAGATGTCAGTTTCAACAACAACAACATAATATTTCTTTATTTACAATATATCGTTAACACAACAGTAAGATTGTATTTATTCTAGATTGCAACCTTAAGTTTATTACACTAATTATCATACGATCTACACCTTTATACGTGGATAGCAATCAACCTCTACAGCATATGTTATCATACTCACATTGGTTATTAATAATAAGGGTAATAAAACAATTTATCATTTCTGCTTCAGCTTCCACACAAAGCTAGATACATCTTGGTTTACATATATATATATACACTGATGATATTTATTACTTTAATTACGTTACAACTCCTTCATAGTTACATGATTATTTTACTTTTATTTTCTTCAGCTATAAGTTGGGGTTGCTCGTTTAGCGTTCGGCCTTAATCCTTCCACCACATTTATTCTACACAATATCTGAAATTATTCTTACAATGTAACCTTGGTCTGAATATAAGAACCTGCTATTGGCTCAAGATACACATCTCTTAGCCCAATAAGAAACATACAAAAATGTATGAAGCGTTTCGACATCCATTTAAACAACTGGGTGTGTCTGGTTAGCCTCCCTCTTAATCAATTTAAAGTAAAGAACTGTTTATCAGTAAGGAGAACAACATTATATCCTTGGCTAACTAGACGGCTAGTTGACTATTAATCAGTAATTAAAGTAGGGAACAATACAGAGTTACCTGGGTCACAAGTCATCGTGAGGGGTGTCAAACCTGATCCCTTTCGATCTTGGAGCTCCGGGGTTGATCCTCATTTCCATCATGGAGCGCTCGGGCGGCCTTCTTTATTTCCGTTAGTGAGGACACCGCAAAGAATTCCAGGACCTTCTGTGATTAACATTTTCACAAAATTATTTGGACACAAATGATGAAATGTGCAATGAAACCGTAACAATTATCAGGACGGGGCAACCATCAGGTTTATTCATACGTCACATTGACTCTCAAATGACGTATAGGTCGGGGAAGCGGGGGTGGTTGCTGAAAAGGTCTCCGTGACTGACCCTAGAATTCTCCCAGGGGAAAGTTTGAGGTACATAATCACAAAAATACCAATTATAAAGAGTCCGCCGAAAGTGGCGAGGACGTAGGTAAGGGCCCGCCAGTATGAAACTCCTTTCTGAAGGTCAGCTTGGGATCGGTATTGTTTTAAATTCTCCCTCAACTTACTCAACGACACTCCTGAAGCCGGGGCATCCGCGTAGTTGGCTTGGTTCAAGACCTGAACGAACTCCAAGGAGTCATTGGATTTCCAGAATGATTCAAATTCATGCGAATGAATAGAACTCAAACTCTTGATGGGAGGAACATATATTTCTGCAGGTAACATGTTGATCTCATTTTCCCCGACTATATGAGTAAACAAAGTGAATTCGTCACTATGTACGTAACAGCTAGATATGACCTCAAAGGTACCTGTTCCTTTAGGTAATTCGAGATGGCTCTCCGGAGAGGATCGGTTCCTCACGCTATTAGAACATCTCAGCACCAACCGAACGCTGTGGGGCACGTTATATATCCACAGGTCTGAGTTGTGGGCTCTATAAAAGGTGGGAGGGAATGATTTCAGTAAGCAGGTTTCACATAAGGAGGCAATCAAGTCTGATCTCCCTGTAAATAGAGCGAAAAGACAGGACTTCTCAACCTGGTTTCTCACGGGCCTGTTTGGGGGACAGATACGGATTAATTGATCAGAACACTCAAGGAACTCCTCTACAGAAAATTCCAGATACGACTGACCGTCTTCCGTGATGGCAAAATAGGGAGAAGGGGGAGGGATATAAAGAGCACTGCCATTAGTACCAACCAGCGTAGGTAACTTAAGAACTCTATACAGCTGGAAGTGCCTGCCAGGTGCTTTTAAAGGAATTTCCACGTACAACCTTAGCTTTCCGTTCACCAAGGCAGCATGAACCTCAATGATCGAATAATAGGGATATATTCCATCTAACTTTAATGGGGTTAACAAAGATAAATCGAGAGGTAACCTAGTCTGGATTTCTGAAAGGATATGAAGCAGTAGAGTGGGAGAAATAAAGTGAGATGACAATTTACCCATACTGGTAAGATCCAATGCTTGTGTAAACAAACTAACCTCGGTCGCCCATCAGGCTGGTGACGTCAGTTAGCTTTTCTATCATCCGAGAATTTCGCTTAACCACTCTAATTGTATCATTAAGGAAGGTAATTTGGTCATCTACAACATGAATAATTCCCTCATTTTGTCCTTCCAACCTATGCAATTTTCGATTGATTGTCCTTAGATCCTTGCTTTCTAACGTTCCAAAAAGATACTTCAAAATGGTTCCACCTACATTAACTAAACCTCGGGTGGACCTGTTAGGAGATTGGAGTGTCCTGCGAAGTCCTTTAACCAACGTCAGGGTCTTCTGAGTTTCCCTAGTCAACACATCCAACTCTCTCCCTATAATGCTGTGGACCCATCTAGCCGGATCATTACTAGGGTCCTTACTTGACATCTCCACGTTAGATAAGTACCCAGCAAATGTGGTGACGTCGTTCTCATAGTACCCTATATCTAGGTCCATTACCAAATGCCAAAAATCACTGGTGAGGAGTACATTACCCTTGCCAACGAAAACGATCCCTTTGTTCCTGGGTTGATGCAGTGAAGAAACAGGAAACGCCGACAATCAAGATCTTGCGCAGCCATGTCTCCATGGTCACGGTTCTGTAACACTAAATAGCGCAGCTAACATGGGGCTCCATGGTTCTGGGCAATAATATTCACATCCTCAGCCTATTCCTTAACTCAAGCTTCTTTCTGTATTAGACAGGGGTTTCTGTCTCATCTCTCTCTCAGACAAAACCCAAGGAATGTTCTGGACTGGTCCTCGGCTTCTCAAAGCATACCGGGGAGGTGGGGTTTGCGGCTCTGGATTCCTAGAAGGGGTTCCTTGGTCTTCTGCTTGTCGCACTTGGGGGGGTGGTGGTCGGGTTCTGATTGAAAGTCGGGGTACCAATTGTCAGGGACTGAGTCAGCAATAATAGAAGGGGTTCTGCCCTGTGCCTGAGGATCTCTCGTGACTGCAGGGTCGGCATCATACTGCCCTGTCCGAGCTACGCCATGACCTCGCTGAACTTTTAGTCTATTCGCATGAACAATCTGTGTCCTTTTTCCATAGATCTCCCTAATATTGAATGTAACGGGACCAAGTTGCTCAACTACTCTATATGGTCCAGTCCACTTGGCGACAAACTTCTTAATTAACCCTCTCGGGACAACATGGTTGCGGAGGTAAACTTTATCTCCTAATTGTATCCTAACTTCCCGAGACCTTTTATTGAATTGCACTTCTCTTTGGTCAGCGGACTTGGCTAACTGTTCCTGTGCTTTCTTGAAAGCGGCCTGTAGTCTGAGTCTCACCTCAGTTGCATAACTCTCACCTAATGAGCAATCAATTTTCAGAGGGGCCACAATATCATCAAAGGGTAACTCAATGTCTCGACCATGTACAAGGAAAAAGGGACTCTCTCCTGTAGCACTGTGTGGAGTACTCCTATAGGCGAGCAACGCAAAGGGGACAAAATCATCCCAGTCTTTCTGGTCAGCAGCAACAAAATGTGACATCATGCCTATAAAAGTTTGATGACTTCTCTCCACTAATCCATTGCACGCTGAGGGATAAGGGGGGTCTGTAATTTACGTATCCCTAAAAGTGAACAAACTTCTTTCATTAATTTGGACGTGAAATTGCTCCCCTGATCTGTGAGTAATTGTCGGGGAACCCCGTGCCTAGCAACGATTTCAGTCAAAAAAGCCCTAGCTATAGTTTCAGCCTTTTGATCAGGTAAACAAATTGCTTCGGGATACTTGCTGAAGGCATCCTGAAAGGTAAGTATGTACCGGTTTCCTTTTGTTGTGGGGGTTAAGGGGCCTACCACATCCATGCTGACCCGCTGAAAGGGGACGTTAACGCCTTAAAATCTTTGTAAGGGGGCCGGTTTCAAATTAGGTGGATTTTTTCTTAAATTACAAGATTCACACACCTGACAGAACCATTTTATGTCCCTGTACATGCAATCCCAATGGAACATAGATCGAACAAGATCATAGGTCCTTGCAACGCCCTGATGGCCTGAAAAGGGGAGATCGTGATATGTACTCATAACCTTAAAAGTCATGGAGGCAGGGACTACAAGGCGGTCTCTTCGCTCATTTGGTTTCCTTTGTTTGTAAAGAAGACCTTCCTGATCTAAGTAAAAGTCACCTCCGTTATTTCCCTGTTCAGCTACACGTATGAGATTTGTTTGTTTAGGGTCCTTGCGCTGTTCTTCTCGTATGTGTGCTCGATCCCATACAGGTTCATAGCCAGGGGTCAAGGAGTGAACAGGTATTCTGGAAAGCGCATCGGCTTGACTTATAGATCGACCTGGAGAGTGCTCAATCTCAAAGTCGTGTTCCGAAAGCAACAAAGCCCACCGAGCGAGGCGTGAACTAGGGTCCCTCAGAGATAAGAGCCACCTTAACGGCCGGTGGTCGGTCACAATCTTGAACTTTCGACCATACAGATAACATCTTAGTTTATTGATAGCAAACACAACGGCCAAACACTCCCGTTCAGTAGTGGAGTAATTTATCTCCGCTTTGTTCAACTGGCGCGAAAATAAATATATAGGGTGCTCCTTGCCTTGAACTTTCTGTGACAACACGCCACCTATGGCGGTCCCTGAACTGTCACACGTGACAATAAAGGGTTCATTAAAGTCAGGGTATCTCAGAACCGGTTTCGAACAAAGACTCTGTCTCAAGGTTTCAAAAGAGTTTTCTTCCTCGTCCTTCCAAACAAATTTTGCCTCGTTCTTCGTTAAAGAAGTAAGTGGCTTAGCCAGCTTAGAATAATTTGGGATGAAGCGCCGGTAAAAGCCTGCTAGTCCTAGGAACTGACGTATTTCCTTCGCAGTTCTTGGACGGGGGTACTTCTTTATTGCTTCAACCTTGGAATCGTCAGGTTCGATCCCCGCTGGTGTGACAACATATCCTAAATATCTCACCTTTTGTAACAGAAATCTACACTTATCGGGCCTAATAGTCAGTTTGGCTTCCCTTAGCCTTTCTAATACCTGTTCTAAACGCTGAAGGTGCTCACTCTTGGTTTGTGAAAATAATATTACGTCATCTAAATAACAGAAACAAATTTTTCCTATCAAGCCAGTCACAGTATTAGTCATGAGCCTGCAAAATGTACTAGGCGCGTTGACGAGCCCAAACGCTAATCTTCGAAACTGATAATGATGGTCTGGTGTTGAGAAGGCTGTTTTTTCCCTATCCTTAAGGGCAACAGGTACATTCCAATATCCACTAGCTATATCAATAATACTAAAATATTGGGACCCACCTAACATATCGAAGGTTTCATGAATATTAAGCAAGGGAAAAACGTCTCTTTTGGTTACGGAATTCAAGGCCCTATAGTCAACACAAGGCCTATACTTAATAGCACCGTCGGTCTTTCTTTGCGCCACCAAAATTAAAGGAGCCGACCACGGGGAATTTGAAGGTTCAATCACGTCCTCAGATAACATTATATTGATTTGTTCCTGGAGTACGGGTCTTTGACTGTGAGGAACGCGATAAGGGGGTCTGTAAATAGGGCGCGCATCACCCGTGTCAATATAGTGCTCCACCTTATCAGTGCAACCTAATCTTCGACCCTTGGTTAAGAAAACATCATGATATGAATCTATGAGTCGTACTAACTGAGCGCGTTCCTCTGGGCCTAGGTGATCAAGGGATAATAAACTTGCTAGTTCTGATCTCTCACAAGCATTTTCTACAAAATCGAAATAAGTCATCTCCTCTTTTACATCTATAGGGCTAGTTATCATGTCCTCCTCTACTCCTCTAGATGATTCCTTTGTGCTTGGTTCCCTCGAACCAGCGCTAACCTGCCTTACCAATCCACTCTGGGTCTCCTTAATAGGGGGGTAGTCAAGCGCTAGCCCAACCAATTTATCTTCATCTTCAGCGGGGAGGGGCGACTCTCGGAACTTATATACAGACTCTATTTTTCCTAGGGCAATCCCTCGGGACAACTTAATTTGTTCATTGCTCCTATTAACAATCTGCACGGGAACACACTTATCTCGAGTTAAATCAAATACAGCACTGCTAATCTCAACATCTGGGAATGGTAGGTCGACCGGTTCTAGCAGGCCTTGGCCAGTACTGAGCTCCGCGTCACCTAGTCCTACAAAACCAAAACTAATCGTTTGGGGCTAAATAGTCATAGCCTTCCTGGTGCAAAGGAGAATATCGTTTAATTGGGCTGGTGTATCCCAGGTGCGTCCACCCTTGTCTCGAGCAGCTTTAATCTGGGGCGCAGGAGAAGGATAAAATTCGTCTGCAGTACGAACATTGCTATCTCTTTGTCTCAGTTTTCCAGTTGACTCACTGCGTCTCATTTGTTGGGCAGAAAGGGGGTGATCAGTCCCATTTACACCCAACAGGGGCTCATGTGCCAACGGATTTCTCTGAGAGGGGCCACCATTTCGAGCTCGGGAGCTAGCATCTCCCAATCTATACTTTTCTCCTATTACTATTCCCAACACCGGTCCTCTAGACCTCTCTGCATAGGGTACCTCAATATTTCCTACTCTAATAAGTTTCTGACTCACACACACATCAACACCATATTTGACCATAAAATCGCTCCCTATTAGCACCTCTGTGTCAAAAGCAGCATTATCACCACACACGGCACAATGAAAGGGGTAGTGATAGTTCAAAATATTGAAAGTGATCCATGCCATTCCCTCAATCATCAGCTCATCTCCAGTAACTGTAAATAATCTAAAGTTATTTGGAGCTGGTTCTAATCTAGTTTTTACCCCATGTACAAAACTCCTCTTAACAAGCGTCACGGTTGAGCCTGCATCGATAAACATCCTACAAGGCCTGTTCCCAACTGAACATTCTATGTTTATGCTAGGACCCAACTGCAAACTATGGTCTAACGGCTTTCTTGCGAGGAACTTGCCTCCCTTGCCTGGGGAACGAAAGGGGGGCGGGGCGCGTTTAAAGGTGGGTGCCTAAATTGTCCTGCGCGGCATTCCGTGCTTCTGTGACCTACTCGGTTACAGTTGTAGCAGACTGGGACCTTGCACTGTGTTTTGCACGTGACCGGTCTTGTTGCATCTAAAACACGTTCTCAGGGGTGGTGGTTCCTACGGTTTCGCACTGGTTGCCTACATTCACGTGCAAAATAGCCTGTTTTGTTACAAGTATAACACTTATCGTTCATCCTTATCGTATCTCGTTTCAACTGGAGCGAGGCAGGCTGCTGGGGTTCGTGGCCCAAAGCCATGGTTTGGGAGGTCTTCCCAACCATGAGCTCATTTCTTTCTTCCGCCTCTGCCATATTAATAGCTTCCTCAAAATTGGTGGGGGCCTTAGATAACACAAATCTTTGTAGTGAAGTTCTCATCCCCTTTAGGAACTGAGCAAGTAAACTCTCCTCTAGTACCTTAGTCCTGACTCTATTTTCCTCGGGGTTCTCGGGGTCCAGTTCAACGGTACCTCTGCCCACAAGTCTCAGTCGGGTTGCGTAATCTCTAATAGTCTCGCCGTGCTTCTGGGTACAATTGGACAGTCGGTAAACAGCATGAATCTTTGGCTCGATCCACCTAAAAGCATCCCTGAGAGCGGTTCGGAACTCTTCCCATTCTTGGATGGCTTTTATTCTTTCGTTTGTATGCACATAGTTTAAAGCTTCTCCCTTTAATCTAAATTTAGCAACCCTTATCTTATCTTCATTCAACCATTTACCTAGCTGACCCACCTGTTCGATCGACTCAAGGTAAGTACTGATATTCTGCCCTACCTCATCACCAAAAGGTTCAATGTAAATCATCCACTGAGCAAATTCGGGGCTAGGTGCTAAAATGGAGGGAACCACTACCGGGTCGGCCATGACCAGTTCGGGGGACGTGGCCCTATTGACTCGTGGCATTTAGCTCCTTATCAGCCTCCCCCTTAATCCATAAATTGTTACTTTAATAGGCCTGAGGGTAGCTTATGACGGGGCCCGAGTATGGAATGATTGCTTAGTCTCGTCCTGTTTGGAAGTCAGTCAAGTCTCCTGTTAATTAAACTATCAATTTCAAGTTGCGGGTCCTCATTGTGAATTCCTGGCCACCACAAGTTCCTGTTCCTCGATGTATTGTTGACCCACCATCCCTGTATTGGCACTCCAAACTTTATGTCTCCAAGTCCCACAAGATCTATCCCACCTGCCGAGTCTAAATCCCACAAAATTCCATCACATCCCACAACATCCCATCAGCTGCCACCATTTGTCATACGACCCTTTCGTATGCGTCTAACTAGTACGGAAGACGGTAGCGTGGTTAATCCACTAGACATGTCATGGGTTCCACACTAGTTGGATCCGATCCTGATGGGAGTTGGGACAAGGCGGGCGTCAAAAGATGTCAGTGGAACAATGTGTATTACAGTATATTCAAGACAAAAAGAAACTACATAATGATGGTAACAATGTATTAAAGTTAATGGTGTGGTACTTACATATGGTAACTTGGTGAGGTTGCAGGGTGACAGGACGGAAGGACCACGCTCGGACAATGAGTACCCCTCTAAAAGGCGACGACCACCCACGCCGTTCCTAGATCGGGTCTTTTATATATCTCTACCTCAATTGAACTTTTGATATTCCACGCCCCAAAGAACACAGAGATAACGAACTTTGTTAGGGCGGAACCAACAACAGAGGCCTTAAAAAAAATATAATTGTCCTGAATAAATATCAATGTTTTACTTTCACGTGACTACATGATCCTGTGCAAACCGCGTGATGTCGGGGAGTCATAGTCCAGCCAGAAAAATGATAATGACTAAACATGGGACGGTATTCTAAGGAGGTCCTTGGGCTCGTGTCACAACACCCATAAATAAAGGCATAGGCTTTTACTGTATAAAAATACAGAGTGATATCTCGTGTCCTACTAATTACTTAAATTCAAAGTTTACATTAGTTACAAGGATAATCCATGGATGTAATCCATGACGCAGAGAATCAAACGCAAGAAGTTTCGTAGCCACCAAATAGTTTACTATAATTCGAGAATGTAACGTCTAATGGTTACGACACTATAGGTAATAACTAACAATGACCTTCTTGACATTTCCATATTCTCAAAATGTGCCTCTATGACCCTGGACAATAGTCTGAAATATTAGTTATTTAAACGTAACTCCTCCATTACTCTACTTGAGTTATAACAATTTTAACATAATGACAAAACAGGTATATCTCCCTAGACGCTAACATAAGGACTGTTCTACATATTACATTAACTAATATCGAACGAAATATCTCCATCGCGTTGATTCAAAGATTAAACAATTTACATTAAATGTCTATCCTCCATGACATCAATACAAAGTTAGCAATATAAAATAATTTAAATAATGCCAGACGCGATTTCCCCATGGCGTCGACTCAAAGATATAACTATTTACTCCATAGGTCTCTCTTCCATGACCCCAATAAATAGTTAATAAAATTAATTAAATTATATCAAACGTAATATTTTCCTAGGTCTTTCCTCCATGACCCCAACACATAGTCCGCTCTACCGAAATGCTCTTTCGATGAAGCTCTATTCAATAATGATATATCTAATACAATTTACATTCTCCTATATATTGAGTCTAGAAAACAAGAAAGGGGGGTGGGATTACATTGTAGTCAGCCACTCAGTACACGGCATTACGTCATCATGCCGTAATTTCACAAGTCTTCCTGGTCGCTGATTGGATGTCTATCGTCGCAATGCAGTTGTTTACGATTCTTCGGCCGATGTTGGAAACATCCGATGTCAGGTGAGGGTGGCCTTATCCCCCCTCCAGGGGGCAATACAGGGCGTGTTGATTTCGTGCCTGGACTCTTGGAAAACATCGCCCAGTATTAATATTATTCTCGGGCCGGGTTGATCATCTAATAAGGACTCTTCTAGTCATGATCGCCCCACGCTTCCACATTGGTGTTTTTGACTTGGTAGTAATCTAGTGAAGCCAGCTTGGAGATCCGAAGGTACGTGAAGAACAGTTTATTAAGTAGATAGTTGATATTGAATATTTAGGAACGCTGATTTAATGTATGATTGTTGGGGCTACATTGGGCTACAATAGTGAAGTTTACTATTGTAGGAATACGTCAAGGTATTTTTTGGAGTGGGTAGTATGCTTTAAGCGATTGAACGTGGAATATCAGGTTGGGTGGGGTAGTAATTGTACAATACGAAGATTGTATTGTTACAGAATTTATGCTTTATTCCTGTAAAGATGTATAATAAAAATTTTGTTTGTCTATAAAACCTTTAATGTGTAATAAATATATGTTTGTAATTTAATGTTTTATTCAACCAAAAGCTGTTTTTTCCTTGCCTTATCCCAACACGTAGGGTAACTAATATGTCACTAGATACGAGTCTCGACTTGTCGAGCCGTCAAACTGGCACCAGTCATGAACATGGTCAATGACTTCTTGTACTAGCTCACGGTTTCAAGTTCATGAAGTATTTATGTCTCGACTTGTCGTGTCGATCCGGCAAACTGGCGACAGGCATGAGTCATAAGGGAAAACCCATTACACGTGAGGATTTCAACATCATTCAAGGTCGTGATCTATTCCTGTTTCGACTTGTCTTGTCAAGCTGCCGAACTGACACCAGGTATGAGTCATCAGGGAAAACCCATTGCCGGGAAAGTTTGTGACATCATTCAATTTTGTGATATATTCTTGCCTCAGTTTGTCTACCCGCAAAACTGGAGCCAGATATGAGTTATCAGGGTTGCGACATCACTCGACATCAAAATAGATGCAAAGGCTTGTTACAGGGAGACCTGGCCAGTAGCTAGCACTCTATATTAGACAGCGGTCGAGAGAGGTTGCCTACCTCACCTGATCAGTAAAGAAAAATAAGGAGAAATCTTACCTTACAAAAACTTTGACACCTGCAAAAACAAAATATGTCCTCTTGCCTCGGTGTCATTCACCAAACTGAGTCTTTGTTTTTTCGTGTGAATAGGTTGCACCTTTAGACGTAGTATGGCAGAGCTACCACTAGATGGGATTATCATGTCAACAGTTATAGCGATCCCATATTACCACCTTCTTACCTACCATAATTTTAAGGGGCTATAGTCTCCACAGGTAATAAGTTCAAGATGGTGGATGTGAACTGCCCAGATGTTAATGTACATGAGCTCCATTCACTTTATATTAATAAACTTGACTATTAACTTGTACTATTCTCTTGTTACTTTCGCACCTTCTGTCCTATTCAATTTAACTGTTTATTTGTAGTGTGGGTCCCTGACGAGAGGATACAGATCCAAAAATTCTACACAAAACATGTTCTAACTCATTTTTACCTATCTGGATTCTGCAATGAATTTCTTAAAAAATTAAATCAAAGATTTTTGGGAATTCGTAATCCGCGGGAAGCGAGTATTTCCGAAAATTACACGGCTGCACAAAAAACTGTTAAAACTTCTGAAAAATCTACCATCTGGATATTTAAAAAAAACATTTAAAGGTGGATGACTTCAGCTTTTGATTGTGTATATTGGTTTTTTATTTACTCATTTGATGGAATCACAAAATAGTTTTATGTATTTAATTTTAATTTTAAACTATATCACCTACATTTATCTATAACTTGTTATAAAAATATTGAAAATAAAAATCCAAGTAGCATTATAATCTTAATATTCCACACTTTACATGACCACGTACAGATGTTTTTATTTGAATGGCATAAAACAAAATAGTTTTAATTATTTTAAAATAATATTTTCTTTAAATTTTATATTGGAAGTACTCTCAAATGGTAAATATTAATCGTATAACAGTAAAATAATGTAATTTAAAGGTTAAGGTAGGGTATAAACTTTCTCATAGTAGCATTAAAATGTACTTAATATTACTTTTTTTCTGTCTCGAAAATAACGTGATTAAAAAAATCACTCTTATTTCTAAAGTACTTTTTTATTTAGGCTACCTATCGCAAATGGAAGAAGAATATATATACTTACTTTAATCACATTATAATAAAAAACTTATCTGGGTTTTTAGGTATAAGGAAATCAGGTAGGTATATATAAGAGAGTAAATTAGGGAAGCTTCAAGTCTCGACGATCACGATTTTAATTTGGTGAGCAACCTGAAATTCAAGAAAACCGTTGATCTAAAGTTCTAAGACGATGAGAAAATTAATTTGATTGTTGGACAATTTTTTATTAATCTAATCCCTAAACAAACGTCATGCAAACAATTTTATTAAATTATTGAAAGAGGCTATGATGAAAAAAATATATATATTTAGCACCGCGTCTTACTACCCGTTTGGGTTATACACTTTAAGTACTAATTACTTTAATGGATTTAGGAATTGGGAAGGTTGAATTAGAGGAAGTGAACCCGCATTTGCGTGGAAGGAGAGAGAAATACCATTTAGGATAAACCACCCCCAGTTCACCCGACCGAGATTCGAACCTCGATTTCCCCGTCCTCAGTAGTCGGGCTCAACACGACAAGAGCGTTAGCCAACTACGCCACCGAGGCGGGTTATGATGAAAACATCTCCTTTTCTGCCCTTACAATAGAAACAAAGGTCATGTTGTAAATACTCATGATGAAGTGTTACTAATATTATATAATATTACTACCCATAAATGTTTACTTAATGTTATGTCTATAGCTAACTATTTGTTAATAGTATTTTCAAATGCTTTTAATTTTAGGCCTACTGGTAATAGTCCTACAATAAGTAGACACCACACTAGTTGTGTATAATGATCTAGATGTGTGTACAATCATACCAGGTCCCGATGTCATGTGGTCCATACCTGTATTGGATTCAGAACCCCTTGCACCCAAGGTAGTTGAAATAAAGGTGCACTGGGACAAGCTCCAAATCCACTATTAAGGAGGAGAACACCCTTTTAAAACGCTCTTAAGAAAACCACCCAAACCAAGCACTAATAATTCAGTGCAGGACAATGCACTGCGAAATGGCCAATCATCACCAGCGGAAGGGATTGTTTCGCGTCATTTACTAGTGATCGGCCAAGAATATCCTTCCCGATTGAGCCATCGAATCCCATTCCAAGATGAGTTTGGGAAACAACCCTGGATAGCGCCAATAAAGGTTATAGATAATAATACACAATTGCTATTGTTTCTGTAAATTGTACCTGAATGAAAGAATCCACTTAATGAAACTGTAGAGATTATGTCTTGTAATAATGTTAGCATATAAATAAATTTTAATAGTTTGTATGTATTTGATATGTTTTTTTATGTTTGTTTGTGGACCTTACAAAGCCATTCAGACGTTCAAAGATCAAACGGAAGAATGATCCTGACTAGATTGAAGGCCTGGCTGGAGGTGAACTGCCTCCTGCCTGATCATCAATTTGGCTTTCGGAAGAGCCTGTCAACGACCCACGTGGTTTCCACGATAGTTGACCTTGTGACCAGCGCGTTTAATGACGGGGCCTATACAGGTTCGTGGTGTTGGTCGTCAAAGGGGGCTTCAAACGCGTAAGCCACCATTGTCTTCTCGCCGCTCTTGTTGAGGCTGGACTCTTACTGTCTATCATCCATCTTCTCAGTTCCTTCCTAGATGACCACTTTTTCAGAGTTGGAATCGGCACCACCATCTTTCTTCACCCCGACCGCTCTTGTCTGGGGTTCTACAGGGCTCCTGCCTCTGTTGTATTCATTTTTCGTGTGGGACATTTATTTATTTTTTATTTATTTTTTATTTATTTATTTATTTATTTATTCAGTGTTTACAGGCCCGGTATCTTACAATCTTTAAATTCGGGCCGTTTTTCCACACAACTTATACTTTATTTACATAATTTTAATATGAATTTCCTTTTTAACATTACAACACATATTTTGGCTCTTAACTTAAATGAAATTCAACTACCCCTAGCTCAATTTGATCCACCCCGGGTATATTACGCCCCCGGTACCCTCCCCCGCTAGGCCCTTCACAATGCCCGGGATTTCACTCCCGAGTCCGCCAAGCGCTCAGCAGAGGTGGGCATCCCCATAATAACCACCTGGGAGGCACCCTATTAGAGTTGGTGCCCCGCCTACTTTCTAGCCACCATACCTCTGTTGGCAGCTGAATTTCCTAATCTACCCCCTATCTAGTTCCCCCGTCCCTAATTATCTATATTAACTACTAACTAAGCTAAGCTAAATTACTAAACTATTCTATTCCTATTACTGCCGGGGAACACCATCACCCAGATGGTACCAGAGGGCTGCAGGGCAGCCGCCTTTCTCCATCTTGACTCTGAGGGCCCATCAACCATAACCCACCTCTCTTGTTTCCAAGGTGGTGGGTCATACGGTGCAGGTAACCCCTCAGAGTTCATAATCATTCCACTAACTTTTGTTCATACGAATGGAAAACTGTCTTCTGGATCTCAAGGGCATCCCCCGTGTTCCTTCAGACACTCAGTCGTACTGGAATCCAGTTCCCAGGGCTCGCGCTTGCTCCTCCCAGCACATACACATTTTTTTTTCCATGGCAAGGATTGTTACAGCTTATCCCCTTTTAACAATCCTTTTTTCCCTACTCACTCCCCGCTGAGACCGCACTAGTGTCCGTGTCAGTCTCGCCCTCCGTGTCGCTGTCATCTTCTTCGTCATTGTCAGTGTCAACGTCCCGTCTTATTCGTCCCTGTGCCTCTTTAAATCTGTCTATGTATGCTGTCTATCTGACGCTTCCAGTGCAATCTGGTCTAAGAATTTCCAATAGATTGGGTCCCTCAGTACTTCGCCTACTAATCTTCCCTGGATCTCTCTCTGGTAGTTCCTTCTTGCTTCTAGTGTAATGACACACTCAAGCACCACATGTTCGGGGGTTCCCTCCTCACCACATTGACAATTCCCCGACTATATCAATCCCAGCTTCCTTAGAGATGCCGGGTACGGTCCCTTCTCCATGTTGAAGTGGACAAGACCCCGAGATGGCTGGAGGTGCTTATTCTCTAGTCTCTCAACCACATTTGGGAACAATTGATAAGTCCTCCTACCTGTCCCACTTCTCTCCCAACGTCTCTGCCACTCCTCCAACAGGACTATTTCCGCCTCTCCAAAAGTTGTCACATCGGGTGTGGTGAGGAGTCTCACCTTCTCCAAGTTTCTCTTTTTTAGCCAGTACGCCACAGCTTTCTTCCTTATGAGGAGGTCCAACGGCCATACACCTAGGGCCACACTCAATGCATCCGTTGCTACAGTCCGGTAGGCTCCTGTCAGCCTCAATAAGATGTTCCTCTGCAGACCCTGAATCGCCTTAGCCGGAGCGACATTGGTTAGTCTGTGAGCCCAGATGCACGCCCCATAGCTCACAATGGAGAGAAGGATCATCTGATGGTATGTCCTTATTATCCGCATAGGCAGATAAAACCGCCTCTGTCCCATGCTTATAATTTTATTCATCACCGACAGAGTTTTCCCCATCACTCCCTCCATGTGCGCTGTGAAGTTTCTGTTTTCATCTAGGGTAACTCCCAGGTATCTGACCGTATGGCTTCTTCTTATAGATTTCGTACCTAACTTTATGGTCGGATCCCTAGCCAATCTACCCTTAAACAGCATGAAGGTCGTCTTCGCCGGTGCCATTTTTGGGACATTGTGGGACATTTGTGGGACATGCTCATCGCGCATGGAAATATTTTATTCCAGTTTGCGGACGACCCTGCAATCCTGGCATAGTCTCCGAACGCCAGGGTGGTCTGGGCCAAACTAACCGTCGAACTCCAGAAGCTATTGACCTATCCTCAGTCCGGGTCCCTGGCTATCTAATCCCAGAAGACGCAAGCTATCTTGTTCACGCGTTAAAGGACGGGTCCCCTGCAGTCAATGCGATTGGAGGGTGTTGTGGTCCAGTGGTTTCCTACGGTCTGGTATATGGAGGTGACCATAAACGCGAGATGCAGTTGGGAGCCGCACCTTCGTTCAGTGGTGGATAGGGCTAAGGGCATCAGAGTGAAGCTAGCTCCGCTCCTGTGCCCAGCTGGTCCGTTGGCATACAGCCCCAATATCAGACTTTTTCTGCTATGTGTGATGTCCATTTTGCTATATTCCACGCTCATACACTCCTACTTAACCAAATACAGATACAATCAAATCCATACTATATACCACTGATTCCTTCACCTGATCCTCGAGGTCTCCACCCCGTATCCCAAACCACGTTCTCATGACCATGCCAGGCCTCTCCTACCTGGACAGCTATATCCGCGGACTGGTGAAGAGGTTTTTAAGTAGGGCAAAAGCCAGTTACAACCGAATCATCCGGGTCATTGGCAATTATGATGCTCCATGCCCACCCCTCATCCCATCACCGTCGTATCGGGGACGGCGTGATGAGCCCCTTTATTGGCGTCGCAAGGTAACCAGGCAATTAAATCAAAGGCTTCGTGACTGCCCCCTTTGCCAATAGAGGTTGGGGGCGGGGGGGAGGTGGCCTGGTAGCGGTCGATGGTCGATACCAGCCTCAGAGCCGAAATCGTAGAGTCGGTGGGTTGCCTTCGTAGTCCTTGGTTATGGGAGGCCAGAGACAGCGTGATGATGGCACCCGTCATGGGAGGAACCAAAAAGAATAAACGGTTCTAATATAGGCTGTGGTCGTTTTAACTATATCTGGGATAACCTCTTAACTTTTCGATTTCAAATGAAGTCACTCTCAAGAAATCAAATGGGTTGGTGTGTGTCGTGTCGTCAATATGTATTTTTGTTTTCAATTAAGTTGATTTATTCTATATATTTATTTGTGTGTTTAATATAAATAAAATTACTGTTTAAAGAAAGAAAAGAAAAAAACGAAATACCTTTTAGTTTTGAATTTATCTCTTTCCGAGCTCTAAAGTACCATTTGCCATTGGCTAGCCCACTGTAGCGTGTTAAACCTGCTGTTAAACACGTACAATAAAAATACCATAAATATAATTATCACGATGAATACAAGAGCTAATATATTCTAATAATGTGTGGCAGATATTAACTCACGGTGGATTTGTGTTGCTGGGAAATGCCCAAGCTCCAGGAAAACTGCCCCAGCTGACTATGCTGGGACCATCAGTTAAACAACATGTTACTCAGAGGCTCCACTTCAAAGAAATGTCAGAGATGTTTTTTTCTGGGATCCGCACCATTAACTAGCCTTAGTGGTCATTCAGCACAATTTCGCAAATTAACCACCTTCCCCCTTGGGTGTCCGGATGCGAACCTTCCACGAGTTGGTCAGTTCTGTTTGCATATAACCAGCATTCCTCGCTTCACATTTTGTATTCTATTTTATCAATTCAACGGAGCAACACATCGGACATTAATCTACATCGACGAAACAAGTTAATGGTGACCACGATGTGTGAGGCGTCTGTCTCTCTTCCTCGTCACAGATGAAGCCTCGTCAAAGACTGAGTATTTGAAAGTTAGTCAGCGTTGGAGTTTTGGTATTATTTTTCTATGTCCCTTTGACATAGTTTTATTGTTATTCAGGGAATAAGACTACTTTTCTATGCCCTTAAGGCATAATAGTAGTTTTAACGTTATTTTTCTGTGCCCATATGACTTAGTTTATGTGTCAGTATATCTGACTTGTATTCCTATGCCCATAAGGCGTAGTTTGGATTGTTAGAGCTCTAATTTTTTTATGTCCTTAGGACATAGTTTATGTGCCAGGATATCTTATTTGTTTTCCTATGCGCATTGGGCATAGTTTAGAATGATGAGCCTTATGCTCTATGTATCTTGGTCCATACGACATGATTCAATGTGTCAGTGCTTCTGACTTATTTTTCTAACGTCCTTAAGACATTATTTTAAATACTAGGGAATAGTAAACTGTGTGACCTTGTTTAGGACCACTTAATGAGGGCATTCAGGTTATCTATCACCTTGTTCAATGAACTAATTAGGTCAGTGACAGATATTATTATTTCTTTTTAGTGTATCTATTTATGGTGAACAAACCTGTGGGAGCACTACTATGTGGTGGTAGTGGACCGCGGGGATAGTGCTTTGTCTGCGGCCACCTTCAGGGGCCGTTTGTATTGAGTAAAACAAATATTATTTGCACTAGCTATTGTGAGCCCAAGTTAGGTTGGGAGTATAAATATTCTATTGAATTTCCAGGCAGTACTTATTAAGAATTGACCGGCCATAGTAATTTAATCACATATATGCCTGATAGCTCACCATTTACTATTTGTAGTATGCTAGTTCCTCTTCTAGGAGATTATTCTTAGGTTTTCGTAACTCTCTATGGAGTTAACTCAAGCTATCTAGCTTATATAACTTCCTTCATATTAACTTTATATAATAATGACTTAATACCCTTTGTTTTCATTCACAACAATTTCACTATTATAGACCTGTCAGGTCTAAGTCTGGTATTAGCTTGGCTGGATTGTCTTCATGTATTGTGGCTTAACCTTAAATTAATATTTGTTGCATAATTTTGACTGCTGCTATGTTGAGGGAGACGCTCCTTCGTAGTAGAATGAGCATTGGTCCTTGTTTCTAGAGTTACTAAACTAAGCTATATCTTCAATCTTACTTCTGTTAGTTCCTAGTCATCAAGGTGCTTATTGCTAGCCTGCCTATCGGGAAATATACGTTTATGATAACTGAATAAACTTGTCTTAAGATTCGGATGAACACCTACTATATAAGAACGATAAAGTTGTGCCGGCTATTGCTTAAAAAATATGCATAGTAACAACATGCGGTTTTTTGCATTGCATTAAACTTGTAAATTTAAAATGAACTATATTAATAAAAAAGTTATAAGTTAATATTTACTTTTTTACAATACGACGTAATTTAAATTAAATTTAAATTAAATAAAACATGACACACAATAATATAGTTTTGAAGTTATCATATTATTATAGAGAATAAGATTATGTTCGATCATACACGACAAATATTTACAATACAATAACGGGCACAAAATTTGATATTTTCAAATTAAATCATGTCTGAAATGTTGAAACAGTTCAGTAGCTGCCTAGTAGAATGCTCTGTCTTAAGAACCGCCTCCCCCTCTCCTCCCCAATCCCTCTTTGGCATTCACTATCTTTTCATCTTTTTTTTTCTGTAAGCCATGCTACTCCCCCTTCCCTTCCAACATTTATTTCTCCTCCAGGTAAAACCCTGGTCTGGACACTGTCTGTCACCTTGTTACTACTATTACCTCCAAACCTCAGTTTTTGAAAATGTTCCTTTTGATGTATTTGCATGATCTATGTTAAAAGTTTATTTATAGAGTAGGCTTGATTATGTTTACCTTATCAATAATTTGTGTAACAATCTACAGTGTTTCTTTTATTAGGTACAAACTTTTTGTATAGAAATTATGTTTTTTATCCAAGAAAAATATTCTAGGCGATACTCCCGCAATGGCAACAGAAAATCTGTGTTACTCAGCAGGAAACCAACTAAAAAATATTAAAACACTTTGAGAAACACTACCAAAGCAAAAATAATACCTATTTTGTTACTTTTTTGTTTAGTGTTGGTGTTTGTAACATATATACTACCCGCACCAGTGGTTGAGTAAAATAATATGCTAGTATAGCGTTGCACTCTATCACTGTTGTTGGTGAGGTCGAGGTTCGAATCTCGTCCGGGTAAATTAGAGGGGCTTATCACATGTGATTTATCAGTGGTTTGCCATCCTCTCTATGCGCTAATGCAGGATCACTTCCTCTCAACTACCTTGGTAACCAAAACGGAAGATATAAATAATAGTTTGTGGGCTATTTATAAAGGATATTTTATTTTAATTATAAATGTTTGACAAAAAAACAACACATCCAACAATATTATTTCCAATATGCCCCTTCACACGTTCGGTTAATCGACTAAAATTATACAAACATTATTACATGGAATTGGTTAATTAAATAAAATATTATGTAATAAACTAGTGCTAGGGTTATTTTTGTCATTAAATTTAAATATATTCCCGGATATCATGTGAATTTCTTGGATGTGATTACGAATACAGATTGGGGCGGAGGTGGATGTTATTTTCAACATTTGCGCCGGAGTTTACTGACATTACAGCAATAATGTTTGCTTGCATTTGCCAATTTATTTTAAGACATAGTCCCAATAAGTATTTAGTAGCTCACATGATAACAAAAGTGTGTAGGTTACTTTTGTTAACATTTTAAGCTATTGATATAATGACACTAATTTAACAAATTATGTTTATTTAAGATTCGGATGGATACCTACTTTAATATAAGGTTGATTTTGTCCACTGTACCCCACGAAAAAAAAAACCTAACAATAACATACGGTTTTTTCATTCAATTTAACTTGTAAACGGAATATGAATTATTGCACTAAAAAAATGCAATTTAATATCTACTTTAATACAAGATATATAATTTTATTTAAAAATAAATAAAACTTTAAATACAAAAGGATAATTCAAATTTAAGCATTTGGCTCTGACAAGTAAGAGGATTTTATACATACAAGACAGTCAAATTATAATGAATTAGACTAGTAACTTGGCACTATGGTGATAGAGGGGGTGAAAAAGGAGAGACAAGCTTTATTTATGAAATGTCAAGATTTAATAAATTAAAATGTCCCACTAGTGGAAGCTGTGTACTAAATTCAACCTTCTAGATAGTGGGGAAGTGGGTTAAATAAGGACTCTGGTCCACGCAAACAAACGGCCATTTCCTGAATGCATAAACAATTGATATAACATTCTTTATCAGACATTATCCTTAGACTATGTCACTGCATTTTATATAATAGGACTCTGTATAGGACAACTTGTTTAATGTATTAGTGTATAAATGTACATGTTCCCCAAAGGAGAACAAAACAAGTATGCCAGTGAGTGTACGTCCCCACCCCTTACTCTCCCTAAGAACTTCATGACCTTGATCGCAGGTGTGGGTGGAGGGGGTCTACGTTCCTTCGTTGGGAGCAAGCCACTTAGAAGATTTCATAAGAGGATATGACTTTCATGCTTAGTTTTTTCACCCTTCATTTAATTTATCATCCATTATTTCTCCTTCACTCTCACCAAGCCATGCCCTCTATATGAACTTGCATTCCTGTCTTTTTTATTTTATTTCATCTCATTAGTTTTGAGTTACTTTTATTTTGGTGTTACCCGCCTCGGTGGCGTAGTTGGCTAACGCGCTAGTCGTGTTGAGCTCGACTGCTGAGGACGGGGAGATCGAGGTTCAAATCTCGCTCGGGTGAACTGGGGGTGGTTTTTCCTAAATGGTTTTCCACTCTCCCTCCACGCAAATGCGGGTTCACTTCCTCTAATTCAACATTCCCAATTCCTAAATACATTAACGTAATTATTACTTAAAGCGTATAACCCGAACGGGTAGTAAAACGCGTTGCTAAATATTATTATTATTATTATTATTATGTTTTTACGTTAAAGACCTATTATGGGTCAACACGTAGTTAAAACATAATAATAATAATAATAATAATAATAGTTATTTTAAACATTCTATGGTAAGTTTTCTAACAATAAAGTATAGTTGAACTATGTTACTATAATGCCAACTATTGCTTCATTATTTAAACAACTTTTACCAGGGTCTTTGGTACCTTCTATTCTTTCCTCCATCATTGCTAATTTAGTCACAGGTTGAGAATTGACCAGTTGAGGAGAGAAGTAACACACAAATTATGTTATTTCATGGAATCTGGAGAAAAAATACGTTTGTTTAAAATACTAATGTTTTTTTTTAGTCTATAAACAATGTTTCAGTATGTTCACTTTAAACCTATCCAAGATGAATGCTATTTTTTTAAACGTTAGATTACTTAATCTAGTATTGAATAACCCTACAGTTTTGAACTATAGGTTTTATTTCATGTTTTCGAAACAGTTTGAATGAAAAGTAGCTAAAATATTGTAGTCAGATTATTGCTTATTCTTTTTACAAAATATATATTTAGAGTAGTCCATTTTACAATTTCAAAATTCCCCTCTCCTCCCTCTTTTAACATCAACAAATACTAAAAGTGATTATTTAACGTACAGTTTCAATTCTAAAATAATATGTTCGAGTATACGAACTTTAATTTGATACTGGCTAAACTAGGGATACAGACGCAACTTCCTTTTTAAATTATTGTTATTACTATGATAATATCGTGAATATCTTGTGAAAAAGTAATACTAAAACAACATTTTTCAACAGAAAAGAATTATATTGTTTGCACCAATCCAAATATTGGCTGGGCCTGGCATGGTTAGTTTGAAACATAACTACAATTTATTTTTTCCCAGATCAAAACTCAATTTAGAAGAATCTTCCGATGTTGTCAATCGAGCAAGTGGTTCACACCCCAGTGTTGATATCACAGCACGAAATCCATTTTGCTGGAGATATTGCTGGATCTTCACAGTTTATTTCCAAACTATTTCTGGAAGAATCTGATTTGTCTTAAACACACGATGATATATCTGTGTTAGATCATACTTTTCTTGTATTAAAAGTGCAAGAAGATGTCATTGATGCAGATCACATTGAACTACATGGTAGAAGAATCGTAGATATTTCCTTTTTAATCAAACAAATATAATTAATGAGCCACCACCCTCTAACCAATTGTTCCTTTCAAGACATGTATCCTATAAAAAAAGAGTGTTATGGTTTGCAATCACGAATTACTTTTAAATGTAAACTATGCAAAATAGAGCAGGTTCTGTGGACAGATACATTAGGTTGATTTGGTTGGATTTCAAAGAGGAAAATGATCGTTGATACAATTAAAACTACTTTAATTTTAGGTCCTAAATATTAGGTGCAAGTTGGTTGACTAGTGTTTTTAGTTCAAATTCACTCATTGAAATGAAGGTGTTTTTTTTTTGCTTTATAGTTTTATTCGTGTTTTATAGACAAACAAGACATTTTCGTACTTATAGCACTATAGCAGGATTAATGTTAAAGTTATTAAGAATCAGTGGCGCATCCAGGAATTTACTTTAGGGGGAGGGGGGCATGTGCGTCAAAGCTATTATTTCTGTCCCCCAAAAATATTCATCAGATTATTTTTGTTAAATATTTTTTAAAAGAAACTATACAAACGCACACAAGCACACACATACATACACATATATATATGTATATATACACATATATATATGTATCTATGTGTATGTATATATACACATATATATATATCTATGTGTATGTATATATATATATAGGTTATTAAAAAGGGTTCAGAAATTATGAATCTTGTGCACATTAACACAAGTCAAATAGTCTTAATGACGTTACATTACCTCTACTTGTTTCGATAAGTCTGTAAACTCCAATAATAATAATAATAATAATAATAATAATATTATAAGGGTAAGAGAAACTATAGTTCTAGGAACCAGTTCACATAGACGTAAAGGCAAGTTTGTATTCTAGTAATAAAAAAATTAGGATGAAAATAAAACAATTTTTGGGTCTACATGGCACAACTGTGTAACTTTATTACTAAAAAAAATGTTCTCCACGTTGTCCTTCCATTTTCGCACAAATGCCATATCTTAGAATCGGACAGTTGAGTGCTTTTTGAGGAATTCTTTGCGTTATTTAAATCGCCTGACAACCATTTTCAACTCGCTGTTGTAAGTCTAATTCAAATGGAAAACATTTCCTATATTGCACTGTTTTTGTCAAAATATATTTGCATGATTAAAAAAATGAAACATCTAACAATATTTGTAAAGTAAATTAGGCGTGAAGTGTGTAAATTCTACTTAATTGAAATAAGATAAAAACAAATTGGCCAACTTTCGCTACTTTTTCTGACTCAATAATTTTTTTAAAGATAGTTCCAATTTTTTTAAATAGTCCACCCAGAACATAGTGTGATTTTCACTTTGTTTTTTATATCTTCTGGCACCCGAATGGTGGTATACTTATTTTAATTCTAACCTCCTTATATCATGTTTTTAAATAACTAGCGTAAGTATCGACCGTAAAAACTACAGTCACTGAAAAAAACAAAGAAAGGGCAATTTTTTTTTAATATTAGGAAGAAAATATTTTTATATATTTCTAAAGTAGGTATGGTGACCTGACGGTCTAGGGGTAAGGTGTCGGACTTCTGTGCTGGGGTCCGGGATTCAATCCTCGGTCCCGGCACAGATTTATCTGATTGCCAAACACTTCCTTCACCTCTGACAAGACGTGTATTAATCACAACTTGTGAAAGTGTGGAATGCCAGGCCTCCACCGTGGTTCGGATCCCACGTTAAACTGTAGGTCCTCCATTTCATCTCACAATCACCCTACCATTACTTATTAGCGTAAGTGCGTTTAACCCGAACCGGAAGTAACACGTGGTGCTAATAATGATAATGATCTACAGTGGGTAATAGATACACTAAATAAAAATGTCACCATTTATTGTAAATAGTGATTTCCTTAGGTAATTCGGGAAAATTATACTTAGACAGGGATTGAAACCCCTGTCCTTTGACTTGGAACGATATTCTAACAAAACACCGAGATTGCGGCTCGAAACTCCGCACAACTCCTTAGAGCAGAGCTGGGCAAATTTTCTCCCCGAGGACCTCATGAACATCTGTGAGGTCTCTAGCTGGCCGCATGTAACAAACGTCTAAATTAACTAAATAATTAACTTTATTTTCACGCAAAAATTGCATTTATTAGTCATATAACCATATAAGTTTGACACAAAAAAGAGTAGCGAATAAAATCTAATATGTCATAACAAATAAAACTAAATATGTCATGTACTCAAGTTGATACTTTGCCTACCAAATGTTGAATAATAACTACTCAAATTCCTATCGTTAATGGAATTTATGCAACCGTCCAAAATCCTGCACGAGTTTGTCGAAGTCAGGATTCAGCTTGTTCGTCCTAATTCACAAAACCCTTTGTAGATTTGAGTATATTAAGAGAGACCTGTTCTTTGCTTTGTTAATGTTCACGCATGAGAAAGTCTGTTCACAAATATAGGTAGAAGCAAATAACACAAACATCTTTCTGGCAAACGTTTTCAAATTACCAAACTTTTCTCTACAAGTGATACATACAATTCAGTTAGTTTCATTTTCTTAAAAGTATCCTTCAGAGCATTGTCTGCTTGAAGATTGATTAATTCAAACTGGAGCTTATTTGATGCTGATTCAATTTTGAAAGTAAGGGGATAGCTCAAAAGATTGAATTGATCTTCCAAAGATTTAAAATCAGCAAACCGCCTTGAAACATTTTTCTTTTAACGCAAATATCAGCCGACTGTATTTTCCTGAACACGCTTGTTTGACAGCCTGTGTCTGTAAGATGAGCATATGCATTAAGTGTTGTCCTCACATGCTTACACCCAGTACAGAATTCACTCTTAGCGTAAACACAAGGATATGTTCTTACACATGTAACATTATAATCGAGCTTGCTCACTTTTTCACATGTTTAAAAACACGCACTGATTATCTCTTTGATTTGACATTCTTGTTAGTAAGATCACGAAAGTCTTGCAATTGTGTGCGTGCCACAGGTGGCCCGTGGGCCGTAGTTTATAAACCACTGCCTTAGAGAGCATAATCATGATAGCTTTTCTTTGGTTTTGTAGTAAGCAACAAAATTGAAAGGATTAGGGGTGGTGGTGGCGGCCTGGAGTAATGACACTTCGAAAGGGGAAGGGTGAGTATTAGAGGGGAGAGAGGGGTTGGTGTTGTTACTGCCATAGCTACAGCAGCGCAGCTCCGGTGAGGTGTTAGCACATGGTACTACTTGGAGTAGAGATTTGCCAAACCTCGAGATGTCCATCCGAATCTTAAATAACTATGGACTGTTTGATCTAAAATCTATTTAAAACGTGTGTAATTCTATTTCACCTGTTTATATTTAAATAAACTTATTTGTTTAACTAATATATTTATCTTATGTCTCATACTTCTCAAACTCTCATTTATTTAGTATATGTACGAACTCGTCACTTTTTCTATTACATAGGAGAAGCGACAATTCACCACTTACTCCAGCTACTCCTCAAAAGCAAAGTTCCTTTACCCCCTACACCCATTATCTCGCCTTATCCACGTTTTTAATATACTCGATCCTTACCCCTTCCCTCCTTCCACCCTTCAGAACCTCCTCCACCTTGAACCCCCGGGACCACGTGAATTGGGAATTCGCAGACATACTCGGACAAGACTTCAGATAAAGACGAGAATACTCCACAAAAGCAACCTCGCACCCAATAAACGCAGCCTCCTCCTCTAATCTCCTAAATTCATGCTCTCCTACCATAACCGGACCTGAAACAACATCGCGACATAACACGAGGGCAGAAAATGAAGAAACTAATCACCGAGAAACACACACTCACCACAAATTTTAGCAACCGTCATTATTTAAATATAGTTATAATGGATAAGCTTAAATTTATCTACATCCTCACCTCAATGTGAGAGAAACTAATCAGATTCTAGTGAAATATGGCTACATTAAATCTTCATTGGAATAATGGCTGCCGAAAATATATGACAATGTTTGTGGTCATACTAACTCATCAATTATTTCGAGTACTTGGATACGAATTAATGGAATGGAGCATACCAAAGCAGAAGTCTACTTGTTCGTTCATGATACACGCCACTCGGATGTGATATGCGAGTATAATATCTGCAGCGTAGAGCCTCAGACAAGCCTTGTATCACACACTGTGTTTAGCTGGCGTGTAGAATTATCTCGCAAGTCGCGAGATGCGATCAATTCTATAACTATTTGCAAACCACACGTTTCAAAATCGGGGGTCCAACATGCAATAACCTTTTTTTAGAAGTTTGTATCCCATATTCCTGGGACTATACGGTCTCAAAATATACTTTTTTCATGGTAACCGTAAGAACAAGACTTAATCAGTTTCTTAAATAAGTAACTATTAAAGAAAATCCATCACTTTGAACATGAGTATTGAACAAAAAACGTTCAACAACAATATTACTTTTGGGATGAAAATTATTAAAAAAGATCTCAATAGCTGTATATTGTCAGCAGCTTATTTATCCTCAAGGTTAGCCCTCAACTACTAAAGTGATTTTTCCACTACACAACCATTGTCACAGGATCAAATTTGACCCAATTTTAAATGGCACTAACTTTTTACAACTGTTATCATACTGCATGGCTGTATTATTATGTTTACCATATACTGTACATCTAGGGAAGGGAATGGTAGAAATAGAAAGGAAAACACAAGAAAAAAAAGTTTAAGTAGAAACTATAATATTACTATTTTTTTAGTGAAAAATACAAAGCTGACATAAAATTATATGGAAAAATTGTTTAAATATTTTAGTTGAAAACAGTTTAGTTATTCAGTTTAATATAGAAAGTAATTTTTTGACAAAAAATAACTACACGTTTTTATGATGGCATGTAAAAATGGCAATGTTTTTGCTTAAAGTTTTCTGAATTACCACCGACACTCAACAAACAAAATTTAAATTGTTGAACGACTTTTGCAAAAACTTAAATGGCAAAGGGTGACCTGGTGGTCTAAGGGTAAGGTGTCAGACTTCTGTGCTGGCGGCCGGGGTTCAATACTCGGTACCGGCACAGGTTTATCTGATTACCAAACCCATCCTTCACCTCTGACAAGACATCTTGTGAATGTGTGGAATGCCAGGCCTCCACCGTGGTTCGGATTCCACGTTAAACTGTAGGTCCTTCATTTCATCTCAAAATCACCCTACCATTACACATTAGCGTAAGTGCGTATAACCCGAACGGATAGTAAGACGCGGTGCTAATAATAATAATAATAATAATAATAATAATAATAATAATAATAATAATAATAATAATAATAAATGGCAAAGTAAGCAGATTCCTGGATTTTTACAATCATGTTGTCGTGGGAAAATAGCACATATTATTTTTGGTGGATTTTCATCCCGTTGTAATGGTAGTTCTTCAACAGTGCCATCCATTTAAGTTAATGATGATTTGCCGGAGGAGGCGAGGTAGTGTGCATTTCAATCAAATTTTCATATGATCTTGAATAAGGGTCATACCAATGATTTTAACTAAATATTTTCATGATAATCTTTTTTTGATTAGCAGAAAAATAATATAAAACATGGCTGTTAACATAAACAACATTAAATCACATAAAATATAGCACGTGGCCATATCCTACATTTTATTCCAGTGTGGTTAATAGCATATTTTTGGTGTAGAGCATAAACTCCACCTTTAGTAGAGTAGTAACAATCAATTATTTTCTGTTTTCCAATTCATTATTGATGGCTTAATTGTGGTATATCGATGAAACCAGCACTACAGATTTGTTATTTATTGGAACGTGACAAACTAAAATTTTATCTTCAGTAAACCCAAACAGTGATTCACTAATTTGTTTTTCTTTCGGGAGTAGAATCTCTTTGGGAATTTCATGCTTATTCTTACGCATGAGTAACGTGTATGGCCAGATAGTACAGGAGGCCGATTGGCTGTTATAAATAGCCCTGGCCTGTGATTGGCTGTTATAAATAGTAAAGGCTCAGTACAGTGCTGCAACTCCACCCCCTGGCCCCGTTTCCACATCCATGATTTATTCCCCGCGCCGTTCGTTCTTATCCATCTGATTTTTTGTGTGTGCTCATTAAATTATAATGTGTGAACCAGCCCATTAAATTTTAATGTGTGCCCCAGGATTTTGAGTGGGGAGTGTGCGGACTTGGGCGTCGAGCACTCCTCCGCGCCGGGAGCATCTTCTCTCGACGGTAGTCTAACATAAAGTGCCAATGTCTGTGATACCAGTCCACATCTGTAAGAAATGTACTGTTATTTCCCGATGGTGATTATACTAAGCATGTTCAAACCAAAAAATACAGGCTAGCACTGGCCCATTACAGCACTGTGATTTTCCACTTCACATCAGTGGTAAGATTTACAGTTATTACTCGGCCTGGGTGGTAAAGCTCAAGGGACATCAATTACACTAATTATCACACCATTTATTTGATCATATCAAGACAATGTGGCTCAAGAGTTGTTATTTGCAAGGCAACTTAAACCGATACTAAAGGAGAGTCAATATTTAAATGTTGAGGAGTTTTTCAAAGAAAAGGAAATTCCACTTACTAACATACTTGCTTGTGCAATTGTTCAATTGTCAACCAGCATTAATCTTGTATAACTATTGTAATCTTATACCTCATTTATGTTTTTCTATAATAAATCTATTTATTTGTTAACTTAATTATTTGTCTTACGTAATGAATTATCCTAACGATAAAGTAGTTACAATTTATGTGTGTGATATATGCTTTTCAAATTAATTGTTTGTTTTTTTAACAATTACACAGATATAACTTTTCAGATCTCCTCTTTTAAGAACGAAACACGTGACCGTTGCAGATATTTTGTAGCACCTACGTAGGGATTCAGACAATATCATCGATTTCCTTTCAACAAATAGCTAGCTGAAATCAAGATCCTTAAAAGAAAAAGTCTCAAACCCTCAGGGACACCTCCAGTGGCCGGCAATAAAGTACAAGTGTTTAAAAGAAAATCAAGCTTTGGGCTGAATTGATGAAAAATTGAAATCTAGACAGCTTGCCAATGGTAAAAGAATTTAGAGAACTATCTATACTCTGACATACTTGGAGATATCATAAATAAGTTTTACGTTCACCTGATAAGTTTGCTTGATAGTTTCAACTGTTATTTTCCGAAAGAACTCCAAGAAAAGATGAGATAAAACCATGTTCTTATGTGTTGGAAAATCCACCCTGTCTGACATTGCAGCAGTACGAGTGCCTTATTGATTTGACACCAAATTCTGCGATAAGATATAATTTTGCAACCAAGAAGTCACTATGAGAATTTTAGTGTCAGCTAAGAAAGGAATTTGAAGTTTTGTCAGATAAAGCAAAAATCATCATTCTGCCCTTTGCTACAACTTACTTAAATAAATCAAGATTCTCTGTTTATGTGGCTACTAAAACAAAATACAAATCCCGTCGCAATAAAGAGCCAGATATTCGGTTTCAGCCTTCCCAAATTTAACCAGATATAGCTACATTGCCCAAATCAAAACAGTCCCATCCCTCTCGTTAAAATCTAATTTTGCTGTCTATACTTTAACGTGTTTTTTAATGCCAAGTGACTTTTTTACAGCCATAAAAAATGATATTAAATACCATATCTATGTGGGTAACATATTGTGGATTTACAATACCTGCTTTGATTTTGTTCTCAAATGTGATGAGTTACTTTATGTTGTTTGTGGTTGTTTTTCATTTATGTAGTTTAATAACATTTTGAATGAAATAAAACTTTATATTTAACATATCCAATTGCTTAAAAAATTGTTTCAGCCATGAATACTGCTGTCATTCGGTTTAATAACTATATAGGTGCTATGTGAAAATATCGTCGCCCTTATGCCAAGACACGTATGTACAAAATTTGTGTTTTAAGAAAATGGTATTTATAGTCCCAATTTTCAATTACGGTATTTCCAATGGGAAAAATTAAGCTTGGATTCAAATTTAAGCTACTAAGAAAAAATAATTTTGTGCTTTTGCTATACAATAAAGTATCGACTAACAACCTTAAAAATACAGTAAGGTAAAAACAGAAAAAACCTTTATACATTAACTTTGGCATCAAGGCAACGATAGTGCTCCGTGACGAATTTCTCTCATGAAAAGTGCTTCGCGATTTGAAAAGTTTGGGAACCGCTGGCCTAACACATTTAATAATATGTAAACTTTTATATTGCTGTCTTTGTTATTTTCGTGCCATGACGCTTTCATATATATTTCAAATGATCGAATAAAATGTCGCCAATTATCACTTTAATTGCCATTTAAATTTAATTCTTTCGACACTTATACTTGCCCCATTTTAAATATTGGATACAATTCTACTGTGACATACCCTAAATAAACAACACCTTTATTAGGTCCACCTGGGGGATATTATATCACTAGACCAAAGGTCCCCAACCTTTTTCTACCTTAAAGCACATTCAAAACTAACGATAGTGCGTGGGGCACCAATTACTTTTTCATGGTAAATTTACTAACTCCCGCCAGACTCAAGAGTTCAGCCTCAACGCTATACACATGGCCGGTCAACTGCTATGTTTAAGTTTCCAACAACGATTGTGGGTAATACTCAAAGCCGTAGCCATGGGGAAAAGAGGGGTTCAACCCCCTCCAAGTTGACAAAAAACTAATTTAAAAAATAATGCTTTATTTATGGTTTTAACAAGACCAAAATAAAGACACAAGGAACTATTTAACTACTCACCACCATTTTGGTGCTTAGGTTAATTTTTAAAATATATATTTATTCTGTGTTTATTCAGGCAACAAAGCTGGGTATACCCATGTCAAGATATTTTAAAAGGAAATAGGAAGTATTAGCATGTTTTGCATGTGTGGGCAGAATGATGGAAGGGGTAGGTCTTTAGATTAGGAAAAAAGCAAAACCATTCAGCTTGAAACTATTGGAATTGTAGTTCTGTTTAAAAGTACGCTTTGTAACTGAGCCGGCAAATAGAGAGGAATTAGGGGGGCTTTCAATCACCAACTTCTTGAGAACAGCATCAAGGCCGTAGTTGGGGGGGGGGGGGGGGGTTGAAAGAATTATCTTTGAAATAAATCCTGAGAATGCTTTGTTAATTACTAGGGGGGAAATTAGTATATAGTTTTTAAACAAGGGACTTATTGTGTTAACATAGCCCATGTTGTTAATAATATCACCGTAATAAAAATAGTTACACTGTTTGAAAAAAATAACTGTACTAATTTATATAATAATAGTTATAATAATTCTAACAATAATAATAATAAGAGTTACGGATCTAGTCAAAACCATAATTTAAGTTTATATATATATATGTAGATATATATATGACCATTGTAATATTTACTGGCGAAATTTATTTAATGCGTCACTATTATATATATTAATTATTAATACAATAGATAAAAAAAAATACATGTTCATATATATCTCAGTAACTCTAAACGAAAATCGGGCGTCACTTCAGACAAATTTAAAGTGGGTGGGTTCAATATTGGTTTCCACTTTCATTTTGCCTTTCGGAATAAGTTGTCAAAAGTCCCCATAATTTGAATGTACGCATATAATTTTACCGCGCGTAAACGATGTTGAGAATGGGATTTTCTTATTGTTGTTCGTTAACTTTATGACCGTGAGATATATTAACAAGGAAATAATATCGGAAATCTATATATAAAAAAGGTAATATAGTGTTTTGTGAACTACTGATCTAGTTGTATGTAGGATATTGTCTATGTTTTTAGAAATATTGTAACTACCTTGCATCAGTTGTGCTATCTATATTCAGATGAAACAACTAACAGTACTTTTTACTTTCCGAAGATGACCGAAGGTTTTAAATTTACATTTTAGGCCAAATGATTTTAGGCCAACTGCCACGTCCCTGGTTTGGTAATCAGATAAATCTGTACCGGAGCCGAGGATTGAACCCTGGACCCCCCAACACAGAAGTCTGACACCTTACCCCTAAACCGCCAGGTCACCATCAAATATTCTTTCACCATTTTGAGTTGCAGGGGCTACCTGTTTGAAAGATCTCAACTGCATAGGTCTAATAAGAAGGTCTTACAGTTAATGCCATTATATAATATATATTCATAAATGATGTATTTAGGCACTTTCACACTTAATCACTGGAACTTTTTACTAAAATTTAATTTTCATTTTATTTAGCATTGCGCCCTACTACCTGTTCGGGTTGTACGCATTAGTACTAATTAAAATAATGTGTTAAGAACTGGAAGGTTGAATGTAGATGAAGTGAACCCACATTGTGTGGAAGAAGAGTGGAAAACCATTTAGGAAAAACCATCCCCCAGTTCACCTGGGTGAGATTCGAACCTCGATCTCCCCGTTCTTGGCAGTCTTGCTCAACAAGAATCAAGCGCGTTAGCAAACTACACCCCTGAGGTGGGTTAAAAATATAATAAAAACAATCATATAGAATTAAATGGATAGCTTTAAAAAGTAGTGGTGGCAGTCCAAATGGAACTGGCCCATCGGTTTAATTTCGGTGTTCCGACGGCCATATACCCCCTATACCCCCCTAGGAATAAATTTAATTTACTATTTTTAGCATTATTAAGGTTGGCCCGGGTCCAAGGGGTGCAGAATATGTCAAAACGTGCAAACGAGGTTCGGGGGAAATTAAAGCAGTCCTGGGGAAATTTGGGGCAGGGAAAAGTCCAAAAACTTTGTTGACTTTTTTTAAGTACATTCTGATTGTGATATGGTAGTTTCATTGTATGATGGCACTCAACACTGACACTATCAGCATGTGCCCCATAGTGAGGCGGTGTCTAGGGGCTAAGATAAGGAGCAAAGGAAGAATCTAATAACTCAACTTGGCTAATGGCGTGATTGAGTCGTCAGTCACCTACCGTAGCGCGGGTGTTTGGTAGCTATGGCGGGCAGACGGGGAGGGGAGGGTTTGGGTGAGCAAGGTTTTGTTTTAGTTTGAGTTCAGTCACCCTTATATCGCGGCCCTCAATTACAGGGCAATGTGCGCGCAGTTTATTTTTAAACTTGTGACATGCGTAAATTGTAAAATTGTGTAGCCATGAAATTGTAATTTATGGACCTACTGGTTTTTGTACATTGTACAATAGATACATGTTTCCAAAAAATGTATGACAAATGTGAATAACACCAACTTGTGAATGTGTGGAATGCCGCCTCCACCGTGTTCGATCCCCGTTAAAACTGTAGGTCTTCCATTCATTCACAATCACCCTAAATTCCCAAAATTCCTTAAGTGCGATAACCCAAAAGGTATAAAGACGCGGTGTAATGATGATAATAATGGATGAAATAATAATAAATTTAATATATTATTTTTTTTTATTATTATTGTTTATTTATATTATTATAATATTATTATTATTAATTATTATTTTATTAGACCCGTCTTACTACCCTTGGGTTATATTCATTAACAATGGTAGGGTTTTAGGGGTGTGGGAATGAAGGAAAGCCCTACAGTTTAACGTGGAATCCCAACCACGGGAGGGCCCGGCATTCCACACATCCAAGTTTGCAAGGTGTAGGAAGGTTTGGAAACAAATAAACTGTGCCGGGACCGAACCCCGGCCGCCAGCATAGAAGCCCTGAAACCTTACCCCTAGACCACCAGGTCACCAAATGTTTAATAATAATGATTATAATAATGATTATAATGATGATAATGATATGATGAGATGATGATGATTATAATGATGATAATGATAATAATAATGATAATAATAATAATAATAATAATACAAAAAAGTAGATAGTTTAGTGAAACAATTGTTTATTATGTCAGCTGCTTATTGTGAATGGTGTGGCAGACATGATAAACTCTGATGTCCCCGTATCAATAAACATCCCAAGAAAAACCTAAGATTAAGGATCAAGGAGTATTGCAAGTTTTGTAAAACGTAAATTATGTGATCAGGAAAAACTCTTAAATAGCGATAGTATTTCCCCTAATGTGATTGATAGTGAAAGACCTTGCAGAGTGGCAGTCTAAGAAAAAACAAAAAGTATATAAAAATCAACCATTAAACCAAGGCCTCCCGGAATGACACTCCATTGCCTCTTACTCTTAAGATGTAAAATTAAAAGTTTGGGACCAGTAAACCTACTGGTAATCAATGGACAGTTAATAACAATATGTAATGAACCCAAGGAAATGTTAGGAAACTAAATTTTTTATAAAGTAGGTACTATATAAAAATAGCTATGATTAAAAAATATATTTGAATTTGAAATTTTCCAAACTTTGTAGTAGGTAATAATCCTTATGCCCTTCAACCTCTATAAAAAATTCAATGTTTTATTTTGAGTGATATGGGTTTTCGAGGATTTTTTTAATGTTATGATCTGGGAAATATTGGATCTCTTAACATATTCTGTATCCCTGGTTGGGTCTCCCCTACCTGTAATGAAATTAAAAATAAAATAAAAAACTTGTAACTTGTCAATTTTCTCTATTAGTTGGCACAATTAGGCAAATTATTTTTTAAATAAATACCTTCTGCAGGCATGTAAGATTAATACATTTTTCAAGTGAAGATCACCCCTTATAGACCTCTAATTTTAAAAAAAATTGTCACAAGAACACCACTCTAAATAATTTCATGGGGCACTTAAATTTCAAAAACTTGGCAATTGAAGATTACTCATATATATATTTTAATTTATTTAAATTTCAAAAATTGCTAATCGAAGACTATTCCAAATACATTCTATAAGCATTTAAAGTTCAAAGATTTGCCAAGTGAAGAGCATTCAAAATACTTAAGACAAATGTTTTTTAAAAATTTTCCCAAGAGAGGACACTCCAAATAGATCCTAGAGGCGTGCAATTTTCAAACTTTTGCCTGACTAAGACCTTCCAAATAGTTTATATTTTATTATTATATTATTATTATTATAATTATTATTATTATTATTATTATTATTATTATTTTATTATTATTATTATTAGCACTGCTCTTAATACCCTTAAGGTTTACACTTTACACTAAGTGTAATGTTGGGGTATTGTGAGAGAAAAAAGGGACCACAGTTTAACGTAATCCGAACCACGGTGGAGGCCTGGTATTCCTCACTTTCACAAGATGTCTTTCAAAGGGAAAAAAGGGGTTTGGTAATCAAATAAATATGTGCTGGGCCGGGGATTGACCCCCGGGCCCCCAGCACAAAAGTCGACACCTTACCCCTAGACCACTCACCCCAAATAGTTTATAAAAAATATTAATTTAAAAAAAGGGGCGAGGATCACTTGAAATAGCTTCTAGAGGAATCAAATTTTTTTTTTTTCTTGGGAATAGGCTACCCCACCAAAAATTTCCAGGACATCCAAATTTTAACTTTAAAAGCTATAACATTTTACGGGAGGGGGTCCCAAGACCCCCTTTTTGGGCTTGAGGGAAACCCTTTTTAAAAAAAATTTTTGGTTAAGCTTCCTTTTCACAAAATTTTTATTCGGCTAATACTTATCCCTTCCCCTCCAATTAAATCTCCATTTGCGCCAAGGGGTGTTAGTTTTTAATAATCCAAGAAATACTACATTTAAAAATTTTACACTTTTTTAGTTCACATTAACAAAAATTAAAATTTAAATTAATTTGGGTTTATAATAATTATGAGGGAGACAAAACCCTAGTGAGGCCAATGCACGCTTTACATATAATTCTAAGTTTTTTTAGGCCATGATTTACATTTATGTATATAGGCCCCTACTGTGTTTTTTCAGACAAGTTTTTTTTAAATATAAAACACTTAAGATGACAAATGATTACCTATCCACGTCCACGACGGGTTAACACACAAACACGTATTAATAAATGGGCAATTTATTTAAATTATATCCTCAAAACTTAAATATTTTGCTGGTCAATTAAGATTTCAAACATAATTTAAGACTGATTTTTAATCTAAATTTACATCATATTATCATATCCACTTACCTCCTATACTACAAACAACAAATGTTTTTTCATAATATTCCCCTTTACGTGTATATGGAAAATTTTGATTTTCTTTAATAGTTCCACCTCGCCGTTTAGATTTAGAATATTTTATTTCTTTTTAAAAATGGAGATCATTTACAAATCTTACCGAGCAAACTTTTTTACCAAACAGTTTTTTTTTTTTTTTTTTTTTAGAATTTTTGAGGTTTGAGGCGTAATTTTTGAGGAAACTAAACCAACATCACTGGGAAAAATCGTCCAAAATGAATTTTCTTTAAACTCGCATTTAATAATTAAAATTTAAATGGTTCTTTATCTCACCACTTAATGTAAAAAATAAACTATAAAAATATTAAATTTTGTTTTGTGTTCCCTCCTTTCATGGTTGTAGTTCAGTATTATTTTTGTTTGAGCCTTAAACATATTGGCTGGTTTCTTTGATGATTATTTTCATTTTCTGCTTTGACGTACTTTCTTAATCTTAGATAGGGTAGCGCAACCCCAAAATTTGATTCATTGAAGCTTGGAAACGTTTATTAATTCAAAGCTTTTTGTGGTGATATTTTTTTTTGAATGTTTTTTGAGGGTTTTCACGTTTTATCCAATAACAGTGCATCAAAATATTTATCTATTATGAATGTCATAGCTATATGGAGTATGGGAACCCCTCTTCCGCCCAAAGGGGCCAAACACCACATCCTGTTTGATGACCTACTTTCCTCTGATTGGGTTCATAAATATCCTCCTTCCCCCCCCAAATTTTTTATTGCTTTCCCCATCCGCCTCCCCCCCCCCTTCAACCCCAACCCTTGGAATTTGGTTCTTGAAAATTTTTAAAAATTTGAGGTCATTCCCCGGGAAACGGGGTTTTTTTCCCGGCCCCAATGCGGCAACAAGACAAAATAAAAGTAATCACGCAGGCCCGGCCCCTTTTTGGGGGGGAAAAAATTTTGGGGAAAAAAAAGATCGTGACCTCTGCAAGCTGGGGTTTTTTTCCCAAAATAATCATTGGGGGGTTTTTTCGCAACCCCAAACATCTCTAAAAACACAATCAGGGCCTGGGAAACCCCATTGGGGGCCCCCAAACCCCCCACAAGTCTACAAAAAAAAAATTGTTTTGGGGGAGCGTCGGGGGGGAAAAGCCTGGAAATGTTAAACCCCCACCCCAGCTCTCGGCCCGGGGAAAAACCGGGGGTTTTTTCCCCTTTCCGTAATCATTGCGTGTTTTTTCAAAACCCCACCCCGACACATGCAAAAATCGGGGGGCCCGGGAAAAACCAAAAAAGTTAGGGGGCCCCTACCCCCGTCCAAAAAATTTCAAAAAAATTGGGGTTTTTGGGGAGTCTCTCGAAACCCGGGAAAAATTTTTCCCCCCCCCCAGCTCTCGGACCAAAAAATTTTTGATTTTTTTTCCCAGACGTAATCACCCCCTGTTAGGCCCCCCCCCCCGGCGCCAGAATTTGGGGGGGGCCCGAAAAAGACAAAATAGATATTGGGGTCTTTTTCCTCGGGGATTTTTTTTTTCCCGGGGTTTAAAAAAATGTGGGCCCGACAAAACAAGAAAAAAAATCG
This sequence comes from Timema cristinae, assembly GCA_039000515.1. Classification (NCBI taxonomy): domain Eukaryota; kingdom Metazoa; phylum Arthropoda; class Insecta; order Phasmatodea; family Timematidae; genus Timema; species Timema cristinae. Next base: position 269,545 of record JBCFYV010000326.1, read on the forward strand.
GGGTTTAAAATTCCCGGGGGAAAAAGGGGGTTTTTTCCCCGGCGCCAGGAGGCCCCGGGAAAAAAAAACCAAAAAAAGAAATTGGGTCATTCCCCCCCCCAGGGGGGGGGTTTTCCCCCGGCGTCAGTTTACGGGGTCACGAGACAAAATAAATTGACCTAAACCCCAAACCCTTGGGGGGTTTTTCCCCCCAAAGACGTAAAACTTTTCGGGTTTTTCCCCCAACCCCCCGGGCCCCCCTTTTTCGGGACAACAAGCCCCAGTTAGACTACTTAGATAGGGGGTCATCGACAGGGGGGCCAGGTTGGGGGGCAGACAAGACAAGTCGAGACAAAAATATATCGTTTGGGGTAAAAAAGGGGGGTGGGGGCATAAAAAAGGGGTGCCCACTTTTTGGGGTTTTTATAAAAAGTTTTTTAAAGGTGCAATAGGAAAAAATTTCAGCCGGAAAAAATTTTTTCGACGCTTTTAAAAACCGTCAAATTGTGGAAAAAACCGTAGATCAAAAGAAACCCCGGGGGGAAAAAAAAAAAAGCCGCCCCAAAAAAAATTTTTGGGGGGGGGCCCCAATACCTATTAACAATTTATTTTTTTGAAAATTTTTTCCCTCCCCCTTTTTTTACCCCTTTCAGATAAAGGGGGGGTTTTCAGTTAAAAAAAGAAAAACTGGTTTTTTTCCGGCCCCCGGGGGAAAAAACCCCGGGGTTTCCCCCACCTTTTTGAATTTTAAAAAGCGTTTTAAAGGAAAACGGCAGTTAACAACAACAAGGGGGGAAACGGGGGCATGGGGGGCTTTACGGGCTTTTAAAACCCAGGTTAAACCCCCCCAAAAATTTTGTTTCCGGGAAAAAAAATTTAAGTTTTGTGGGCCAAACGATTTGGGGGGGTTTCCCCCAAAATGACGGGAAGAATTTTCCCCAAATGTCGGGGTTTTGTGATGACAGGTAATTTTTCAAAAAAAGGGGGGCGGGGAAAAACAAAAATTTTTTGAAAACCCACCGCAAAAAAAATACAAAACGACGGAATTTGCCCAAAAGAAAAATTTTGGAAACTAAAAAGGGGATTAACGTGGCCCCGGGGTTTTAAAAATTTTTTGCAAGGGGGGCGGGGGAGGGGGTTTTTCCCCCCCCCTTTCCCCCGCCACCCTTTCCCACTCCAAAACCCATCCGCCCCTACTTCACGAAGGGCCCCCGCCCCACCGCCATCAGAGAGAAAAACCCTACAAAAAAACCCCCCCAAATCAAGGCTTTTTCCCCCCCCAAAATCCCCCCCCCCTTTTTTCTTCCCACCTACCAGCCCCCACGGGGTACCCCTCGTCCCGATCTTTTGCCAAAACCCCCCTAAGTTTACCTGCTTTTCCCCCCCCTCCGAGCGCCAAAACCCACCAAGGGGAAAAATTTCCTTTCGTACCCCCAGTAAAAAATGGTTTTTTTTTCCCCCCAGCAAGTCACCCGCGGCCCCCCCCCACCCCCCCCCCGCCGGGGAAAAATCTGAAAAACCCCCGAAAATCCGGGGATTTAACAATTTTCAAAAAATATTCAAATGTTAAAATTAAGGTGAAACGAAAAGGGCCCATTTCCCAAACCCCCCCTGGGGATTTCGGTAACTTTTTTCCTTAAAAATTTTAAACTATTTTTTGGTTTTTAACCCCTTTAAATCTAAAACACCTGAAAAAAAATATCCCCCGGGGGAAAAAATGGGGGTTTTTAAAATTAAATTTTAAAAAAATAGACGTACTCCCCGCTGTTGCCCAAAAAGGGGCAAAAGGGGGGAAAATTTTAAAAAAAAAACCTTTTAAAGCGAGTGTTTTATTTTTGCCCGCATCTCCCAAATTAAATTTTCCCGGGGGTTAAAAAATTCGCGTTTGTGATGGATCCTACCCAAAAAAATTTCCCAAATTTTTTTTTTAAAAAAATTTAATGTCAAACAAATTTTTTTTCCCCCCCGGGGTCCCTTTTTTTGGGGCCGAAGGGATTATGCAGGGCGTTAACCCCGATTTGAAAAGGGGAAAAACAATGGGGTTTAATTTTAAAAAAGAACTTGGGGGAAAAACAAAAGTTAAAAACTTTTTGCTATCGGAAACCCCAACCTAATTTAAATTTTTTTGATTTTTGGAAAGTAAGTTTTCCAGGTAAAAACTGGGGAGACTTTATCAATAAAACCCCTCAACTCTCCAACGTTCTTTAACTATTTTGGAGGGGGCTCCCCCTTTTTTCTAGATGGTAATGTTTTTAAAAGTTTTTGGGGCCCCAAAAAACCTAAAAAAAAATTCTTTTTTGGGGAAAATTTTTTTAAATTTTAAAAACCCCAATTTTTGTTTGGGGAAAAAAAATTTTCCCCCCTACTCATTTTTTTGGGGTAAAATTTTTTTATATGTATTTGGCAAAAGACCCCAAAAAATTTTGCTGCTTGTTTTTGGGAAATTTTTAAAAAATTTAAACAATTGGGTTTATTTCAAAAAAAAGACAAAAAAAAAAATTGACTCCTATTTTATTTTCCCGGGGGTAAAAAGTTTTTTAAAAATTTGGGGCAAAAAACCCCAAAAAATTTTTTGGGTGCTTGTTGTTTTTTTGGGGTTTTTAAATTTAAAAAATTTTTTGTTTTTAAAAAAAAAAAAATACCCCAAAAATGCCCCTTAAAAAAACCCCAAAGGGGACGCCAACTTTTTTTTTGCCCCTTTGTTTGCTACCCCGGGGAAAAAATTTAAAAAGGGTTTTTAATTTTTTTTTTCTAATCCCCTAAAAAAATTTTTACAAAAAAAAAACCCCCCTTAAAGTGAAAAAAACCCGTACAAAACTAAATACATATTAAACCAAATTTTTCCGGGGGTCGTTTCCCCCTGTGCAGGTGAAAAATTTTTTTTTTAGAATATGAAAATTTTAAAAAAAGGAAAAGGGGAAACGCAAAAAAAAAAGGGGGGCAAAGTTTTCCCCCATCACGGCGTTAGGAAACTGCCCGCGCCCCCCAAATTTCCAAAAGAAGTATAACCTCCCCCTGTGAAGGGAGACATTTTTGGGGGCTGGTTTAAACAAGTCGCGTGGTTAAAGGGGCAAGAATTTTAAGGGAACCCCCTTTGGGCCCCCGACGTTTTGCTTTTTCTTTTTTTGTCCCCCCAGAGTCAAGTTCCCCCGGGTTCGATTCCCCCGTAGACTGAAAATGAGGGGTTTTAAAGGGGGGAAGGGGAAAGGGGGAAAAAAATACCCCAATTTTTCAAAGAACGGGCCCCTTTTTAAAAAGCCAAAAGGGGGTTAAAAAACCCCCCATTAAAAAACATGTCCCTGAGTTTTTTTTGGGGGCGGAATTTCCCCCAAAAGGGGGTTCCCCGTCTTTTTTCCCCGTTTGGTTCCTTTTAAACGCAACAAAAAATTTAACCCCCCGCAAAAAAATTTTTTTTTTTTAAAAAAAAAACACAATTTTAAAAAATTAAAAAAATCTTTAAATTAAATTTTTTTAAATTTTAAAAGTTAAAAAAAAATATATACGCTGATAAAATTAAAAAAAATTTTCACTAAACAAATTAGTTTTCAAAAAAAGCAACCCCAAAAATTTTTTAAATCCAAAAAATTTTTAAAAAAAAAAAATATATTTTTTTTTTACAAAAAAAAAAAACAAAAAAACCACAAGTTTTTTTCAATTTGAAAAACTTGAAAAATTTTGAAATAATAAAATATTTATTTTTAAAAAAAAAAAAAAAAAACCCAAGTTTTCAAATTTTTTTAAAATCTTGAAAATATTTTTTTTTTTAATAAAATATTTTTGTATTTCAAAAAAAAACACAAGTAATACAAAGATGAAAATCTTTAAATTTTTTTTAAAAAAATTTTTAAATTTAAAATATTTATAAAAATGACATAAAATTTTTTATATAAAAAAATTTACTTTTACAAAAAAAAAAAAAATTTTTCTTTTGAGGTCTTGAAATTATTTTTTTAAATTTAAAATTTTTTTACTTTTTTTAAAAAAGAAACTAAAAACCTTTACCGCCCAAAAAAACCTCCAAAAAAAAAATCTATGGAATTGAAAACATTTAAAATTTTAACTTTAATCTGTAACTAAAAAAATTTTTTTTTATTTTTCAATTTTTCCCCCTTATGTTTTTTTAAAGTGTTTTTGACTTCGTTTTTTCACCTTCAAATTTTTCAAAAGGGGGGTTTTTTTTAAAAAAGTTTTTTTCATCCAACATGTCAAAAAAAAAAATTTTTATAACCCAAAAAAAATAATTTTTTAAATTTTAAAAAAAAATTTTTATAAATTGTACATTTTTTTTACATTAAGAAAAAATTTTCAACAAATTTAACCCCTTTTTTTTAAATTTTTCTAATAAAACACCATCAAAATTTTAAAATTTTTTTTTGTTTTTCTTACATACATTTTTCATAAAACCCCAAAACACTTTTTTCTTTTTAATTCCAGCTGATTCCCCCCTTATGGTGGATTGCTAAATTTTTGTAAGGGATTTTTGTAATCATTTTCCCGGGGGGGGCATCATACCCCTTTAGACCCGTCATAGAAGGGTTTTTTTTTACATCCCTTGGTAGCGGGGGCATTGCACCCCGTTAAGAAAAAGCTGTTGGAGGGGGGGCGAACCCCCATTCGGGGGAAAAAACTCCGGGGTTTTTTCCCCCTGAGCTTTTTGGTTTTTTGGGCAGGGCTTTTCCCCCGGGACCCTTGTTTTCAACATTTGCAGCGGGGGAAAGTGTCTAATGGGCTTCACAATAAAAAGTGGGCGAAAGGGAAAGGGGGGTTCCCTACATTTGGTTTTTTTTGGGGGGGTCTTAAATTTTTATTTAAACCTGTCCCCCCAATAAAAATTTTTCCCCTTTTTCCCCCCCAACTCCCTAAATAACGATTTCAAAAAACACAAAAAGAAACCCCCAAAAAAATAAAAAAATTAATTTTTAGTTTCCCCCCGAAAAAAAAATTTTAAAAAAACCCCAAAAATTTAAAGGGCCCCCCGAACAAATTTAAATTTTTCCCCCCAAAAACCCTTTTTGTCTCTGCCTTTAACACTAACTTCCGTTTGAAAAAAAACTAACTTCCGAACCCAATCCCCTTTTAAGGGGTTTTATTTTAAGGGGGGGAAAAAGAAAAAACTATCAAAATTTAAATTTTTCCCCCCAAAATAAAAAAAAGGCCCAGAACTATTTGTGAAAATTTTAAAGGGGGTACATTAGGGGGAAAACAAAATTTAAAATTTAAAAATTTGGGGGTTTAAAATAAAAAAAGGGGGTTCTTACGAAAACGTAGGTCATTTCTTTATCTTTAATTAAGGGCCTTTTCGAAATAATAAGTTGAAAATTATTTAAATGGCAATTTTATTCCCTATCTCCTTAAAAATTTTTGAAATTAAACAAATAAAGGAAATTTAAATAATTACTATTTTGGGTCATCATCATTGACGGTGTAATAAATTTGTTTTTTAAAAAACGCTTATTGCTTTAAAATGACTCGATACAGTTTTATATGGGTCACCTTTTTTCTAATTAAAAAGTACATTCAAAAGAACTCCCTGAGGCCCTGTAACTCCCAAAGGGGGTTAAAAAAAAAAAAAAAAATTTTTTAATGTTTAAAAAACACCCTTTAAGGGCCCACCCCCCATGTACCTCGCCCGCTACTTTTTTAAATTTAAAATGTCCCATCCCCCGATAAACCCCTTGTTGGTGTGTTTGTGAGAAGAAGAGCTGTTTAAAATCTGGCCCTTACACTTCTTTTAAAATTACAAAAAATATAAACAATTTAAAATTTAAATTTCCCGATGGTTTATGCAAAATTTTTTCTAACACATGCCTTTTACATTTTCAAAAAAAACAGTTAATTATTTATCTAAAATAAACTAATTTAAGCGTAGTATACTTACGAAAAATATAAATAAAAGTTTTTAATTTTTTTTTTAATCAACGGAGAAAATTTTTTTTTTTCATTATAAATAAAATAACCTTTTTTTTTAAAAAAAACAAAATCACCAATTTAAAAAACAATCACCCCCTCCGAAAATGCGATTTTGATGTAGAAAAAAAGGGTGCGCAAGATGTTTCCCCCATTTTTTTTACTTAAACTTAAGAAGCTGATTCCCAAAAAGAAGTTAGTGTTGACGTTTCAGGGGACATAACAAGGGGTTTTTTGGTTCAAATTTATTTGTTTTTTAAAAACCCCTTAAAATTTGGGGTATTTTCAATTTTTTTCAATGGGTAACCCACAATAATTAATAAATCTTATATATGTGTTTCATTTTTTGTACTTTTTCAAACCCTTTACAAAGATTTTAGCGGGGGAAGGCCAAATCTCTTTTTGCCCAACAGGCTGAATACTAGTAAGACTCCCGCAAACAACCAACCCACGGAAATCCCCCTTTGCCCTTTCCCCTCACTCATATTGTGAAGACCATTTAAAACATAAAAAGCTCCAAAAAGTTGCAAAAAAGGGGCCCGTGAAACAGTCCTTTTCCCAAAAACCCTCAAAGCTCCCGGAGAAACTAAACCCATGGCTTCCGAATGGGGGGTTTAGCATCCCCCCCCCAACCCGCAAAGGTTCTTAAATTGGGGGGCAATCCCCCCGCACCAATGATTTAACAAGACCCCCTCTATAACCCTTGTCCCGAACGGGGGTATTTATCATCCCCCAAATGATTACGAAATACCTTACATAAAAAAAAAATTTTTTTTTTGCAACCCACCATCAAAGTGGGAAACGCTTTGAATATATTGAGAACAAGGGGGATGAGGGTATGAAAAAAAATGTATGATAAGCAAAACACAAATAAAAATTAAATCATGATGGGGTTTTTATTTAAAATTTCATTTTCAAGTTAATTGTTGACAAATATATTCATAATTTTAAAAAAAAAGGGACAATTTTTACAAATATGTTAATTTTTAAAAACTTAGTTGATACAAATTTTTTTTGACAAATTTAAAGATAAAACTGTCCAGAAAAACCCCAAAGTGGGAATGAAAAGGGGTAACAACGAAGCCATAACACTTTAAAATAACATTTAAAAATGTAAAATTGAATAAACAAACAAATATTAGATTATCAGAAAAAAAGCTTTTAAAATTAAAAGTTTTCAATTACATAGATTTAAAAGGAGGGTATTGGACGGTAAAGGGAAAAATAGTTTCCCTATTTAAAAAAGGGAACAAAAATATTTAATTTAAAATAATTTTAAGATCCCATAAGGTTTTTTACTTGTTTTTTTTTTTTGTAAAAGTAAATATATTTTTTTTACAAAATATTATGTCAAACGAAAATATAGTTTTAAAACAACAATTTATTTAAAAAAATTTCAAGATTTTCCTCATTTATTACTTGTGATTTTTTTGTAAAAATAAATATATTATTTTTATCAAAATATTTTCAAATTTTCTAATTGTAAACTTTTGGGTTTTTTTTTTTTTTTTTGTAACACTAAAATTTTATTAAAAAGGGTCCATACAAAAAATTTTTAAGATTTTCATAAATTTTAAAACCGTGGTTTTTTTTTTTTTTTTTTTGTAAAAGTAAATATATTATTATTTAAAAAAAAAAAATTTTTTTTGGACATTAAATATTTGGGTTTCTTTTAAATTAAAATAATTTGTTTAGTGTAAATGTTATATATTTAAACAACGTAATATAGTTTCTCAACAAAAAAAAATTTTTAAATTAGAAAATTTTTAAAAATTTTTTAAAATTTTATTTCTTTGATTTTTTTTTAAAATAAAAATTTTTTCGAAAGTTTTAAAATTTAATTTTTGCTGTTTTAAAAGAAGCCACGGGGAGTGAGGGAAAAAAAGCACCTTTCGGGAATCCGCTCTTTCCCAAAAAAAAAACAAATGACAAAGTGGCAAAAAAGGGTTTTTAACCCCCCGGCATGGGGTAAACCGTCTCTTTTCTTCAATTGGTTTTACTATTCCCAATTTCCCCCCCCCTTTAAACCATCATTTTCAGTCATAAGGGGAAACGAAGCCTTTACACTTGCTCTGGGGGACAGACAGACCTGCTAACGCCTCGTTTTGGGCCAAAAGATTCCCTTTGACTCCCCTTTACCATTGACCAAAGCGACATAGATTTAAAAAACAAAAACATTCTCCCTTTATAGAGAGAAAAGG